>JADRCD010226705.1:941-34138 GCA_019843815.1 Montemys delectorum
ACACACACACACACACACACACACACACACACACACACACACACACACACGCAGACAACTCTCTAAAGGCAATGAATCACAAAAAGGACCAAAATAAACAGCAGCAGCAGCAGCAGCAGCAATTCCAGACCCCCAAACCCAAAAAGGGAGGAGAGCTTTTTGGGAAGGAGTCTGATGGGAGGAGGAGAGAAGAAAGGACAACAAGTAGGTCCTGATCAAAGAGTATTACATATGTATGAAACTGTAAGAGAATAAATGAACATCCTCTAGGAGCATCTTTTAAAGTTATTTTTATTTCTTTGGTTTTTATTTCAAAAGAAGTTTGAGAAACAGTAGAAATCAAGTTTCTTTGAGACAGTGTCTAACTTTGGGCCTACTAAAGACAATCGTTACCATACCTAGAAGTGTTGTTTTTTTTTTTTTTTTTTAAATTTTCTTGAGATAGGGCCTCACATAGCCCATGCTAGCATCAAACTTGAGGATGACCTTAAATGCCTGATGCTCCTCCAGCTTCTAAGTTCTGACAGCTGGGATCCAGGCTTGCATCACTGTACTGTGTTTATGTGTTCTGGTGACTGAACTCAGGTCTCACACAAGTGAGGCAAGCACTCTACCAACTGAAGTATGCATACAGCCCTCTGTAACTTTTTTTATTTTTTTTTTGCTTTTGAGATTTGCTTGTTTTTAACTTTATGTGTATGGTGTTTTGTCTGCATGTCTGTGTATGCATGCATGCCTATAGAGTCCAGAAGAGAACATCAGATCCCTTGGGACCAGAATTATAAATAGCTGTTAGCTTCTTACATTAGCTGCCATGTGGGTACTGGAAGTTGAACATGGCTTCACTGGAACACAGTCGGGGCTATTACTACTGAGCCATCTCCCAGCCTTCCCCCTCTCCCCCCCCCCCCCTCCCCCCCCCCCCCCCTCTCTCTCATATCTTTCTTGCTCTGACCTCATTTCTTTCTTAGATCTACCTGGCTCTGCCTCTCAAGTGATGAGATAAAAGGCATGTGCCACTACAGCTTGCAGCAACATTTCATAATTAAAAAATGCACTAATTGAAAAGAATAATAGATCTACATGAGATTAGAAATTTTTAAAAACACTAAAAGAAAAATATTAAAATATTTACAGTGGCTGGTGATATTTTGTGGGAGAAATGGACCATGCCACCGGTCCGGTAAGGACCGGTAAGGTTGAGTGAGCTCAAACCCCGTGAAACTCAAGATTGAGAACGGTAGTAGGGCCTAACTCTACCTGCTCTGGGACATGTAACCATGATGATCCACTGAGAGGACCATGGCATTCAATCATGTAGCATAAAAACCTGGAGTTCTCCATGCTAATGAGGTAGATATTTAATCCATGGTTTGTCCTGAGTAACGTGTATGTATTCACATCTACCATCAAATAAAGCAGTTTGAAGAAGTAAAGACTGTCTCGGGGGAGGCCTTCATCTTAAAGAGCCATGCCTAAATGTCCCAGAGAAGGCCTGCTCTTTTCCAGCCCCTCCATATTCTCAGCATTTACTCAATTGGAACCAAACAGGTTCTGCCCAGTCCCAGGATCTGCCTTCCTCTTTCTACCTGGCACAGATGCCAGTGGCACTCCAGGAGGCTGGGAACAACAACTGTCCCAGACTGCAGACTGAGGACCCCCTTTACTCACTGTGTTCTGCCTTCTCTGAGTACAGATGGTGCTCCAGGCACCCCCGTAGTGAAGTAGACATGCAGCTCGCCAATATTTGGTAGCTTTTTCTTTTTATAAATGAATATATATCAAACTAAGAACCCAACTTTAAGCCAGGCAGTAGAGGCATACGTCTTTGATTCGAGTACTCAGGAGGGAGAGGCAGGCGAATCAATGAATTTGAGGCTAGCTTGGTCTACAGAGAAACCCCTGTCTTAAAAAGCCAAATCAACCAAACAAAAAACCCCACAAACAACAAAAACCCAAACCAAACCAAATAAACAAAAAATCTTCAGAGATTTTAAATAAGCTTCTATAAATAATTAATGACCAGGGAAACAAATGGTGGTCATATGCCTTATTTCCTCATTACTAGCTAAATAATCCAGTCTATTCTTAGTATTTTCTTTTCACAAAGCAAAATTACTGCATGTGATATATTTTAAGATTGTTTCTAAATGACAATAGGAAAATATTTTGTTAACATTTAAAAATAAAAAAGCCCGACTTATTTATTTTAATAAGTATGACTGCACACATGCGTACATCTGATCCACACTGAACCACAAGAGGGCACGGGACAGTAGAGTTGAAAATAGTGGTGAATTGCTGTAGGTGCTGGGAAAAGAAGCCAGATCCTCTGCAAATGCTCTTAACCACTAAGCCATCTCTCCAGATCCACAGTTAAAAATTGTAAATTTATCAATATGTACATTTCAAGAAATAAAGAGGAAAAGGCGAGGTTTTAGTTGTATTAATATTAGCCTTCTGCATATTTCAAATGGAATTACAAATGAGACATATAAATAAAATTATACTTATTTAAATATCCTTGGGCATATAGAATGATGCACAAATCCTAGCTGTGTACCATAACTGGGCTATAAGCTATCAACTAAGAAATATTACCCATTTATGATCTTTAAGGAGTTGACTGCTTCTTGATCACACTGTGAACTCAAAGACTGTGAATTGGAAAAAACTTGTGTTGTGGCTCAGCCCTAGCACCACATCTTTAATCCAAGAGTGAAATAAAATCAATCTTAGATTAAGAGGTGGAACAAGCAACCAGCTGGCAGGGAGTGACAGGGAGAAGTAAACAGAAAAGAAGGTTTTTGGTTACAAGACACTTAAGACAGTATGGAGACACTGGCACACTGGAGGAGTAGGAAGGTCATCCAGGGGCTTTCTCTGTTTCTGAGCTGAGCTAGCAGGCTTTCACCCTAGAATCTGGCTCTTGAATGTTCATATTAAGATCATACATTGAGGATATTCACACATATTAGTAGTTTTATTTAGCTCTTTACATGTTTGCTTTTTATTTATATGTTCTAATCTTAATTTCATGAAACAATTGAAAAAAAATTTTTTAAAAAGATTTATTATAATTAAGTACACTGTAGCACTGTAGCTGACTTCAGATGCACCAGAAGAGGGAGTCAGATCTCATTATGGGTGGTTGTGAGCCACCATGTGGTTGCTGGGATTCGAACTCAGGACCTTTGGAAGAGCAGTCAGTGCTGTTACCTGCTGAGCCATCTCACCACCCCGAAAATTTTTTATTTATGTTGGACAGATTTAAAAATTTTCCCTCTTTTTGTAATAAAATTGTATTTGCTAAAAATTCTCTAAGCCATGTGCTTTTAGAAGATTCAGATTTAGGCAGGTAGTGGTAGCTCACGCCTTTAATCTCAGCACTTGGGAGGCAGAGGCAGATGAATCTCTGAGTTCCAGGCCAGTCTGGTCCACAAAGTGAATTCTGGGCCAGCCAGGGCTATAGAGAAAAACTCTTGTTTCAAAAAACAAAACCAAACAGCAACCAACCAATATTTGATTGTTAGGTGTTTAGGAAATCACTTGAGAACTCTTAAAACCTCAATAAGATTTTTAACTCTGACACAGGGTTCTCTGTGAAAACTAGGTCATGTTTTTAAGTTTGATCAGAGACATTCTTCCCTTAAGGAATGACAAATTTTAAGTAGGTGTTTTTTGTTTTTCTTTTGGTTTTAAAGTAGAGCTGGTGTCTGCTTACCACTGCATCAGAGCTATCTTTTCCAGATCTTGAGTTTATGAAAGAGATAGTAGACAGCCTTTATCTTCAAGGGACTTAATGAGACTTTAGATTAGAAGTGACCATCAATGAGAAAACTTCAATATATTTTTACTTTCTTATAAAATGCCAGTATCCACTATTAAATTAAAATAACACAGAGCAATGTTTTATTTTTATTTTCTATCCTGTGTTTTCTACTCAGTTTCATATGACCAGAGAGCAGAGATCCAGAATTATCAAGTTATTTGTAGCTTATGTTTGCTACCCTGGCTCAGAATCAAAAGTTGTATATTGTTAGACTCCCTTCCTCCTTTCTCACTGTCTTTAAGAGCTCTGGTTTACAGCGCCCTTCTGTCTTTTAACAGAAATGAAATAATAGTGCTGCCGTTTCTTACAAATGTTTTTATTTTTGTGCTTTTTAAAAAATATATGTATGCATACGTGTAGAGGTATGTTTTGTAACTACTGGTTGAAGAACAACACGCACACATAAAGCAAGAACTGATTAAGAATAAATTATTATTGTAGAAAGATAATAACTATGCAACATACTAAATTAGTCCAGTGCGGTCATCACTTGATAAACCTTTTGCCTATGGAAGCTCTTACTTACTTTGGAAGGAGACCCGTCAGTAATTTTCACCAATTGCCAAAGAATCGAGTAATGGGAACACTGCAGTGCTTGCACGACTATCTGTATCAAATGAAAAACAAAATTTTAATGAAAAAGTTTAAATAAGAGACAATTTGTTTGCAGAGTACTAGTTAAAGAATACTTATAGGTTTTATTTCACAATGAAGTTTTAAAACTGAGTTTTATAAAATAATAGTAGATAGATTGGTTAAAAATTACAAACTATGAAATAACTATTTCAACAACTATGAAAATAAAGAAAAAAACATATTCTGAGAATATCAAGTCAGATAGATAATGCTGTTTTTTTAAAAAAATGTAGTTCCATGCATATTTTTTGTTAATCTTAAAAAGAAATTGATGAAACTATTTTGTCTATATTTAAGCTATATTCTATTTGTTTCAAAGCAAGATATATTTGTATAAAAATTGCATAAACAAAGATTTATGCTAATGAACTAAAATAAAGCAAAGCCAGCTTGGTAGCCACCACCCACGTCACCAAAGCATTGTGTGTTCATGCCAGCATCGTCTCCTTCTTCTTCTAAACTGAACCATGATCCTGATTTACATATTAGCCACTACATTTCCATTATCTAACATGCATCCTCCAACTTTACTGTAAGCAATTATGAATAATACATAAAAAATAATATAATATGTATTACTTTGAGTTTGTGATCATTTATCTTTAAAATTTATGCATAGTACATATACCTATAGATTGTTAAATTTTAGTACAGTACATTATTTAGAATATACCCCTAATTATTCTATTGACAATAAATTTTTACATGCTGAGTTTTAGATCATTATGGATGATTAGTATTAATCATTTTATATACACTTCTTCATATACTGTACACATGTATTTCTATAAGATAGGTTTACAGAAATTTTATTGTTCAGGACCTTTAACACTTTTAAAAATTACTAAGGAAGTGCAGGAATGGTGACCCATGTTTCTATCTAGCATGTAGGGTTCTAGGACAATGTGGACTGTATGGAAAGTTCTAAGCTAGACTGAACTACATAGTGACTTTGCTATCAATCAACCAACCAATAAAGCAGCCAGTGCATGCCTATTCCTACTTTAATCCACCTTAGTCTTGTCTTTCCTTTCATCCTTCCTTTTTAATATCCATAACTAATTCCTCCTGTTTCATGAAATATCCTGTTCCACTCTTTGGTCCCTACTCCCTATAGAGAATAAAATTCAAGGAAGTAAAACCAATCAAGCATCATAACATATAAGTTAATTTGGGGCAGACCCTCCACCATTGGCTGGGCATTAAACACAGCCTTACATATGAGTTACACCTCCAACACAGAACAGGTCTTTCATTAAATTTTAGCTTAAATACATAGTATGCATTTATTACAATGAAGTATATATAATGTTATTCCATTATTTTACCCAACAAATTTATCTGGTGTCTGTACTAAAACACAATAAACTACAATGCCATACAAACAAATTACACGTGGTTATTAAGATCAACAACAACAAAATCAACAAACAGGATGCTGCAGAAACTAATTAAGTAGAAGTAATTCTGCTAATTTAAGGTACTAGGTTTCAGATAACATAAGCAAAGGGTGTCATCATATGCATATATGGTAAGTCCAAATAGCTTGTAAGAATCCTAAGGAATAAGTGCTGCTGCTTTCATTAAGGAGACAAGGTCATGGTTTTACTAAAACAAAGATTGATTTACGTCAAATTGCAGAAAAGGACTTGCTGAAACATTGTCAAGATGTATTAGTACTATAAAACCATTCAGTATATATGCATGCATGCATGCATATGTATATACATATTACACACACTTACACACACACACACACACACACACACACACACACACACACACCCCAACCTTGGAGTCTTGAGATACTTTTGAATAAATTCTAATTTACTATCAAGTACACAGGTGAGACGGTTTTAGTGGAAGGAGAAGACAAGGTTTATAAACCTTCCTTGAAGTAAGCTACTGTGCTGCTTAGCACAGAGCTGGTTGAGCCTACAAAGCTCTAGGTTTGATCCAATAAGAAGGCCCAAGTGTGGATACTTCAATTTCAAGGAGGCAGGAGGGAAGAATCTGGATGGGAGAAAGGAGGTGGAAGGGAAGGGGGAAAAGATCAGGTGTGGGGGGAGACAGACGAGAAGCCCAGAGACCTGGGATGTGAGAGGTTCCTAGGACTCAGTGGGGGATGACCTTAGCTGAAATGCCCCAAAGTAGGGAGATGGAACTGAAGAGACCACCTCCAATAGATAAACATGGCCTCCAACTGAGGCATGGGGCCATCTACACATCTTCAAAATTTTTGACTCAGAATTTTTTCTGTCCAAAGGAAAAGCAGAGACAAAAATGAAGCAGAGACTGAAGAAAAGGCCATCAGTGAGTGGCCCAACTTTGGATCCATGCCATGATAGGAGCCAAGCATGGCTATCCTTTGAGAGGCTCTCCCAGCAGTTGATTGAGACAGAAACAGATACAGCCAACCACTGGACTGAGATCCCTATAGAAGAGTTAGGGGAAAGACTTAAGGAGCTGAAGGGGATTGCAATCCCATAGGAAGAAGAACAGTATCAACTAACCCAGAAACCTGGGAGTTCCCAGAGACTAAGCCACCAACCAAAGAACAAACACGGGCTGGTTCATGGGTGGCCCATGGCACATATGTAGCTGAAGACTGCCTTGTCTGGCTTTGGTGGGAGAGGATGCCCTTAATCCTGTAAAAACTTGATGCCCAAAGGGGGATGCTGGCAGGTGTAAGGGAATGAGTGGAGGAGCATACTCTCAGAAACAAAGGGGAGGGAGAATGGGGTGAAGAATTCGGGGAGGGGGAAACAGGAAGGGGGGTAACATTTGGAATGTAAATAAACAATATAATTTTTTTTAGAAAAAGCCTGCTCCAAAAAAAAACCTTTTTAAATTTGAAACATGAATTGTTAAATTATTATAAACATATTCAGATCAATAGTAATTAATAGAGAATGAAGACCTAGAAAGTAAATAATGTTCAAAATTGCTTAATTTTGTTCATATCAGTTATTCCTAGAAGCTTCTTGGTGGTAGGTACGTGGAAAGCCTGATATTTAGTCACTATTTCAAAGATCTTTTTTTTCATTTTAATACTGGTATTCTTCACAGGTTTACTTCTTTCCCCTCAAGATTTATTTATTTATTATCATTTTTAATTATTACTATTTTTTACTTATTCACCTTACATCCTGCTCACTGCTCCCTCCTGGTCACCCCCTTCCCGTAATCCTTTCACCATCCCCTATCCCCCTCTCCTCTGAGTGGGTGGGGGACCCTCTGTGTATCCCCCCCACCCTGACACTTCCAAGTCTCTGTGAGGCTAGGCGCTTCCTCTCCCACTGAGGCCAGACGAGGCAGCACAGCTAGAAGAACATATCACATGTACAAGCAACACAAGTTTACTTTTAAAAGGATTCTACTATATTATTTTAAAATAAAAAGCTAGCTGTCATTGACTGGGAAACATTTTGCTTTATCACTGGCATATTTATAAACAATATAGCTGATTGAATGTCAAAAGAAAATTCAGATCATTTCCCCTTAGCTAAACAGTAATTTTTGTATTTTATCCCCCATACAAAAATATTATCTCTAACGTGTCTAGAAGTCATTTATCCTGTAATATCATGCCTATGGAGCATAGATGAAGTAGGACCAGCAGTAAAAAACTAAACAGGCCAAAGAGACTTTTCTATGTGCCCTAACTTTGTTAACACTGCTTGCTGGAAAGACCAATGTTGTAAATAACATGTATCATAGATTTTTCCTTCAGTTCTCTTCTTTGTTCTCATATTTGTTCTTCCTGGGAAGAAAACAGTAATTTGTAGCAAACAATTTTGGATAAATTAAGCAGGAATGCCTTCTGTGTTATTTGTTTTTTAGCCTTATACTTGCCGGATACCAAAGTCCAGGAACTTTGGGGTCCTGAATGACTGGGAGGGCAATGATACTCTATTCCTTAAATGTACTTTACAGTGCTGGAGAGACATACATTACTATGTTGAAATTGTTCAAAAAATTGAGATTTGAGATTAACCTATTATAGAAGCTAGCACTAAATTAACCAACATAAAATTATTACTAGGACATTTTCATAATTTTATAATGGAAACTATATAATGGCCTTTTAATTTCTCATTAGCAAACTGAGAAAGTAAGAATCACTCAGATTCTTCCACTTCATGGTAAGTTTTTTTGTTTTGTTTTAAAGAAAGATCCTCGTGTAGCTTAAGATGACCTAAAATTTGCTATGTAGACAAGGATAACCCTGAATTATTTGTTTTGTTCTTTTGTTATTTTTTAAGACAAGTGTGTGTGTGTGCGTGTGTGGCCTGCCCTGGCTGTCCTGTAATTAGCTTTGTAGACTAGGCTGGCCTCAAACTCAGAGATCCACTTACCTCTACCTCTTGAGTGCTGGGATTAAAGAGTGTGCCACCACTGCCCACTAACCTTGAATTTTTGATCATCCTGTCTATATATTTCAAAAGTGTTAGGATTACAGGCTAGTTTTTCCAGTCTGGTTTGAGAATATATATCTTAAACATATATTGTACTAATGATAAAAATAAGGATAAGAAATAAGCCTCTAGACTATTTAAGTTTAGAGAAATTGAATTTGTGGGTGGTGGTGGCACACACCTTTAACCCCAGCACTTGGGAGGCAGAGGCAGGCGGATTTCTGAGTTCGAGGCCAGCCTGGTCTACAGAGTGAGTTCCAGGACAGCCAGGGCTACACAGAGAAACCCTCTCTCGAAAAATCAAAAAGAAAAAAGAAAAATTGAATTTGTATAGGAAATGAAGTTTGAATACAGAAAATAAGAATGAAAATAGTTATGTGTAACACTCATGTACAGTATAATGTCTGTATGTATAGAAAATATTTAAAATTCTGAAAAATGTAATCTATAGTAAATATTTTAATCTTTATATTCAGAGACCTTAAGAAGAGAATCAAATATGGTTTGATATCAAATATGTCATGCGGTTTTCAAAAGACAAAAAAAAAATATGGAAACAAATTAACACCAGTCTCATAACAACTGTCATTCAGTTTTCTAGCAGTTAAATCTGGGGTTAAAATGAGTGGCAACATTATTAAAAAGAGCCCTCAAATATGAATTAATAATTGGTATAGCTGTCAAAGAAGATGATGAAAAAATGTTTAAAATCATTAGAATTAGGAAAATATATCCTGAGTTAAGAGCAAGGGGAGATATTCTTGCATATCAAGTAGGACAGTTAAAGTAAAGATTACTGACAAGATCAAGTGTAGCTAGATGCAGACCATCACATCTCTCACCCAATAAGGATAGTAATATATGTAGTCAGCCACTGAAAACAGCTTGGCAGAAAATAAGAAAGTGAAACACAGGAAAAGACCTAGCAGTTGCATTCACTGATATTTATTTTACATAAATGAAAATGGTTACTTTTTTGAATTTCAGAATGACAAAAGTATAGTAATAAAAAATAGACTGGTGGTGCCCAAGTTTTTTTTTTTTTTTTTTAGTTTTTTTGAGACAGAGTTTCTCTGTATAGCCCTGGCTGTCCTGGAACTCACTCTGTAGACCAGGCTGGCCTCGAACTCAGAAATCTGCCTGCTTCTGCCTCCCAAGTGCTGGGATTAAAGGTATGCGCCAGCACTGCCCAGCAGTGGTGCCCAAGTTATAAGTGTGTGAGAAGGCAAAGGGACAGTAGGATGCACTTATGTGTGACGGTAACACATTTATATTATTGTGGTGGTGACAAAAAATCTATATTCATTTAAAAACTGTAAGTCAACATAAAAATATCATTATGTATTAAATTTTAAAAAAATGTGACAAAGAATAAAACCCGTAGTAACATCTTTTTCTTAAAGAAATGCCCAGAAGTTAATTTCATATCCAGCTACTTTGCTGAAGTTGTTTATCAGCTGTAGGAGTTCTCTGGCGGAAATTTGGGCATCAAAGTACTGAGTATAAAATTAACTCAAACAAGTAAGTAGCCTTTCTCTACTCAAAGGATAAACAGGCTGAGATAGAAATTAGGGAAATGACACCCTTCATAATAGTTACAAATAATATAAAATATCTTGGTGTGACTCTAACCAAGCAAGTAAAAGATCTGTATGACAAGAAGACCTTAGAAGATGGAGAAAGATCTCCAGTGCTCATGGATTGGCAGGATTAACATAGTAAAAATGGCCATCTTACCAAAAGCAATCTACAGATTCAATGAAATCCCCATCAAAAAGCCCAACTCAATTATTCATTGATATAGAAAGAGCAACTCTGAAATTCATCTGGAATAATAAAAAGCCCAGGATAGCAAAAACCATTTTCAACAACAACAACAGAACTTCTGAAGGAATCACCATCCCTGACCTCAAGCTGTACTACAGAGCAATAGTGATAAAAACCGCATGGTACTGTACAGAGAAAGACAATAGAATAGAATTGAAGACTCAGAATTAAATCCATACACCTACGGTTACTTGATCTTTGACAAAGCGGCCAAAACTATCCAGTGGAAAAAAGACAGCATTTTCAAGAAATGGTGCTGGCTCAAGTGGCAGTTTGCATGTAGAGGAATGCAAATTGATTCATTCTTATCTCCTTGCACAGAGCTCAAGTCCAAGTGGATCAAGGACCTACACATAATCTAATAGAAGCGAAAGTGGGAAAGAGCCTCAAACATATCGGTATAGAGGAAAATTTCCTGAACAGAACACCAATGGCTCAGGCTCTAAGACCAACTATATGCAAATAGGATCTCATAAAATTGAAATGCCTCTGTAAGGCAAAGGACACTGTCAATAGGACAAAATGGCAACCTACAGATTGGGAAAAAATCTTTACCAACCGTACATCTGATGGAGGGCTAATATACAATATATACAAAGAACTCAATAAGTTAAGATGCCAGAGAACGAAATAACTCTATTAAAAATGGGGTGCAGAGCTCAACAAAGAGTTCTCAACTGAGGAGTTTAAAATGGCCGAGAAGTACATAAAAAAAACGTTCAACAATCCTAGTCATCAGGGAAATGCAAATCAAAACAACCCTGAGATTCTACCTCACACCAATCACAATGGCTAAAATAAAAAACTCAGGTGACAGCAGATGTTGGTGAGGATGCAGAGAAAGAGGAACACCCCGGAACACTCCTCTATTGCTGGTGGGATTGTAAACTGGTGCAATCCCAACAGTCTGGCGGTTCCTCAGAAAACTGGAAATAGTTCTGAGGACCCAGCTATACCACTCCTGGGCATATACCTAGAAGATGCTCCAATATACAACACAAGGACACATGCTCCACTATGTTCATAGCAGCCTTATTTATAATAGCTAGAAGCTGGAAACAATCCAGATGTCCCTCAAGAGAGGAATGGATACAGAAAATGTGGTACATTTACACAGTGGAGTACTACTCAGCTATTAAAAACAATGACTCCATGAAATTCGCAGGCAAATGGATGGAACTAGAAAATATCATCCCGAGTAAGTTGATCCAGTCACTAAAAAACATACATGGTATGTACTCACTGATAAGTGGATATTAGGAAAAAAGCTTGGAATAGCCACAATACAACTCACAGACCATATGAAGCTCAAGAAGGAAAACCAAAATGTGGATGCTTCAGTTCTACTTAGAAGGTGGAACAAAATAATCACAGGAGGTAGAGGGAGAAAACTGGGATGGAGAAAAGAGGGGGAGAGAAAAAGGGGGGCAGGATAAAGTGTGGGAGGAGACAGGGGACAAGTACAGAGGGTCAGGAGCTGTGTAGCAGTGGGGGAATGAGGAACTGGGGGTAGCCACTAGAAAGTCCCAGATTCCAGGAAAGCAAGAGGCTCCCAGGACCCCATAGGGATGACATTAGCTGAAATACCCAACAGAAGGGAGAAAGAACCTGTTGACACCATATCTAGAGGTTAGGCATGGTCCTCGGTTTTGGGATGGGGCTACCTACCCATCTCCAAAATATTAACCCAGAATCGCTCCTGTCTAAAGGAAATGCAGGGACAAAGAGTGGAGCAAAGACTGAAGGAAAGGCCATCCAGAGACTGCCCCACCTGGGGATCCATCCCACCTGTAGACATTAAACCCAGACACGATTGCTGATGCCAAGAAGTGTGTGCTGACAGGATAGTGATATAGTTGTCCCCTAAGAGGCTCTGCCAGAGTCTGACCAACACAGATTTGGATGCTCGCAGCTAACCATCTGATGGAGCACGGGCACCCCAATGGAGAAGTTAGGAGAAGAACTGAAGGGGCTGAAGGGGTTTGCAACCCATAGGAAGAACAATATGAACCAACTAGGACTGCCCCCCCCAACCCCCCAGAGCTCCCAGGGAATAAATCACCAACCAAATAGTACACATGGAGGGAGCCATGGCTCCAGCTGGATGTGCAGCAGAGGATGGCCTTATCTGGCATCAATGGGAGGGGAGGCCCTTGGTCCAGTATAGGTGAATGCTAGGGCAGTTAGGTAGGAGTAGGTGGGTGGGTGGGTGGAGGAGTACCCTCATAAAAGCAGGGGAGAGGGGGAATGAGATAGTGTGTGTATCGGAAACCAGGAGGCGGAATGACATTTGAAATGTAAATAACTAATTAAAAAAAAAAAAGAAAAGGCCAGGAAAAGCACAAACATATAAAGGTGATTTTTTAAAAATTAGCAATTCCAGAGCTGGAGAGATGGCTCAGCATCTAAGAGCACTGGCTGCACTTCTAGAGGTCCTGAGTTCAATTCCCAGCACCCACATTGTTGTTCACAACCATTTGTAATGTGATCTGATGCCCTCTTTTGGCATGCAGGTATACTCACAGATAAGACCACAATAAATAAGTTAATTTAAAAAAACAAACAAAAATTAAATAATTCAGTGGAGTGGAACAATACTTAAAGTTCATTGAGGAGTGAGAGAAGTATGTAATGCAGTGGGCCACTCACACAATGGCCAGGTATTATAAGTTTAAAAAGACAATCAGAAGTATGGAATACTTCAGTACAAAATTAAACTCAATAAAAAGTTTAACTCTAGTTATTAGACAATTAAGACTTCTCAAAGAATGAACTAGAAATCAGATTAGTACACAAGTAAGCCATGATATGCTGAGATATTACTTTCAAGCTTATAAGTTTCAAGTATCCACCCCTCCCCCCAAAAAACTGAGGTTAAAAAAAAAATCAATAAAAAAATTTAATGCAAATACGTTAATTCTGAAATGTATCTGGGAAGAATATGGGACTAGGAGTGCACATTATATGACTTTAGGTCTAATACTAAAGCATTCAAATGCACCACTAACTTCTCCACAAACACAATATAAGCCACATCTTAAGTATCCTTTTTCTTTCTATCTAAGCAATTTGCTTAAAAGACTCAATGAACAAGTTCTGCAAATGATCTTGAGACAAAGAAACACAGGCAGATACTGCTTCATTCCTATGTGTAATTTCTAGTTTGTCTATCAGCTTTAAAATTTTACTGAAAAA
Source organism: Montemys delectorum (assembly GCA_019843815.1). Lineage (NCBI taxonomy): Eukaryota > Metazoa > Chordata > Mammalia > Rodentia > Muridae > Montemys > Montemys delectorum. Next base: position 14,850 of record JADRCD010226705.1, read on the forward strand.
CAAGAAAAGGTAAAGAATGAGAAAAGGTAACCATATAAACAATTTGATATATAAATTTATAAAGCACATAAGACTAGTATCCAATTGGATAATACTCAAGTGCTATCATAGTAGGCACTAAAATACCAAAGTACAAGGTTAGCAATTATTATCTAAATTCTTGGGCTTTTGAAATAGTTAAGGATCTCAGCTTTCTGCCAGACAGCAGAGCTTAAACACAGATTCCAATCAAATAAAAAGTCAAAGAAGCATCAACATTAGACACAATAACTGGTCTAACCAAGTATACACACTCAGGGCTGGAGATACAGCTCAGAGGTTAAGAGCACTGACTGCTCTTCCAGAGGTCTTGAGTTCAATTATCAGCAACCACATGGGGCTCATACCCATCTATAATGAGATCTGGTGTCCTCTTCTGGTGTGCATGCATAATATAGACAGAACACTGTATACATAGTAAATAAATAATCTTTAAGTATATACACTCAGGGTTGGGTGTTAAGATGCTAAAAGAGATCCTCACAACTTAACTAGCAGGAGAAGATAGCACTAGGAAGAAAAAAAAAAAGCAAACAAGCAAGCAACCCCCTCGCCCCCAAACAACTTTCCAGAGAAGCAACCATTTACCTTAAGCCTGTTTTTGTTATAGTTTCAATTTACTTTTATCTTTAGTGATAAGTGATTAAACCCATGACCCAGTATATGCTAAGAACATGCTGTACCAGGGATCTGAAAAAAAAAATTCACCAACTAAACTTGTGATAATGTAAAAACAGGAAATAATGCAAAATATAATAATGTAAAAAATAATGTAAAAAACGGAAATCTGAAAGTAAGCTTTGTTGTTAAAGGGCAAATAGGCTTTCACAGCACTTAAGTATAGCCATAAACAGGTTGAATAAGCAGAAGCTGGATCACAGAGGACTTTACAAGTAGATGAGCATACACCCTGTCGATTCTAGTAATTCTTTTTATCTTAAGAAGAACTGTCCTTTGGGCAATATAGTGATTATCTTACTATTAGCAGGAAAATCTGAAAGCTATCTAAAAGTGCTAGGAAACACATAAAAAGTCATTTGGTAGAAGAGTGACATCATTACATGTTACTTAAAAAAAATCTCATACTACTAACAAAGGTAAACAGTCTTAATTGTTGACTAGCTTTTAAAAAACACATTTTTATTTTTTGTATATGAGTGTTTGTTTCCATGTATACCATGAATAAAAACCACAGGCATGCTGGGTAGGTGACATTGGAAACTAGAAATAAGAAGACATTGGAAACTAGAATAAGAGTCAGGTCCTCAGCTAGGTGGTGGTGTCGCACACCTTTAATCCTAGCACTTGGGAGGCAGAGGCAGGTGGATTTCTGAGTCTGAGGCCAGCCTGGTCTACAGAGTGAGTTCCAGGACAGCCAGAGCTATACAGAGAAACCCTGTCTCCAAAAACCAAAAAGAATAAGGTCCTTGCCTGATATAGCTGTCTCCTGAATGGCTGTGCCAGTGCCTGATAAATACAGAAGTAGATGTTCTCAGCTAACCATTGGACTGAGCACAAGTTCCCCAATGGAGCTCTTCCCCCAATGGAGGAGCTAGAGAAAAGAGCCAAGGACCTGTAGGAACTTGAGACTCCATAGGAGGAACAATAATCTGAACCAACTAGTACTCCCAGAGCTCCCAGGGACTAAACCAAGAGTATACATGGAGGGACCCATGGCTGCAGCTGCATATGTAGTAGAGGACGGCTTTGTTGGACATCAATGGGAGGAGAGGCCCTTGGTCCTGAGAAGGCTCAATGCCCCAGTGTAGGGGAATGCCAGGACAGGATAGTGGGTTTTCGGAGGGGAAGCGAGGGAAGGCGATAACACTTGAAGTGTAAATAAAGAAAATATCTAATAACCCACCCCCAGAAAAAGAAGAATCAGGTCCTGTGGAACTGATGCTACAGGTGGCACTGTGAGGGTACTGGAACTGAACTTAGATCCTCTAGAAGAGCATGTCAACTGTTGCAGTCATCTTTCTAGGCTTGTTCATTAGATTTTTTTTTTCTTTCTTTGTAAAAATGAGTATACTGTAGCTGTCTTCAGACACACCAGAAGAGGGCATCGGATTCCATTATGGATGACTATGAACCACCATTTTGGTGCTGGGAATTGAACTCAGGAGCTCTGGAAAAACAGTCAATGCTCTTAGCCACTGAGCCATCTCTCCAGCCCATTTGTTCATTAGATTTTTTAAAAAAGATTTATTTATTTATTTTATGTGTATGAGTACACTGTAGCTGTACAGATGGCTGTGAGCAATCATGTGGCTGCTGGGAATTGAACTCAGGACTTCTGTTTGCTCTGGCCCTGCTTGCTCCCGCGCAATACACCGTAGCTGTCTTCAGACACACCAGAAGAGGGCATCAGATCTCATCACAGATAGTTGTGAGCCACCATGTGGTTGCTGGGATCCAAACTCAGGACCTTTGGAAGAGCAGTCAGTGCTCTTAGCCACTGAGCCATCTCAGACCTCATAAAAACTGGGCATTCACTCTATTCCTGTGCTATATTCTTAGGCCTTGGCTTTTTGGTTTGCTTTGGAGATATGGTTTCATATAGCTGAAGCTTTGATTCTCCTGTCTCTGAGAATATGTCTGAGCTTGAATACATATAGCACAATGTCAGATTTTGTTAGCTTTTTAAATGAATATATTGTACTTTAAAAAATAGTAATAGGCAACAAAACAAACTACTGAATAGACTCCTAGTTTAAGGACCACTAAAACGGCATTAATAACTCTGCATTTACCTTAAGCATTGTGCCTATAGTTTACATGCTGGTCAACCAGTCTACTATAATTCATGTATGTTATGCCCTTGCTCTGAAAAAGCAGTTGTTTTTGATTTTTTAAACCACAAGCACATGAGATGACGTATGTGATCGTGCTGTTTGTAAGACTTCTATAACTGGCGTTATACTGCATGTCTTCTGATAGGTGTTCTTCACTGTAGTCACATCCTACAGGATTCTTTTATTTTATTTATTTTATGTGTACGAGTGCACTGTAGCTGTGTATGGCTGTGAGCTATCATGTGTGTGGCTGCTGGGAATTGCTCCACCCCGCTCGCTCCAGCGAGATTCACTGTAGCTGTCTTCAGACGCACCAGAAGAGGGCGTCAGATCTCATTACGGGTGGTTGTGAGCCACCATGTGGTTGCTGGGATCCAAACTCAGGACCTTCGGAAGAGCAGTCAGTGCTCTTACCCACTGAGCCATCTCGCCAGTCCAGGATTCTTAAATATACTTATGTTCCACAAAATATTAAGAAAAATAATTTGCTTTCATAAGTAGTAATTCATGGGTATGGGTACTTTGCTTCCATATATGTCTATATAATGATGTCTAGTAAGGAGAGCATGTCTAATCTCTTGGAACTAGAGTTATAAATGGCTGTGAATTGTCACATGCTTATTGGGAACTGAACTGGTGTCCTCTAAGAGCAGCCAGTGTTCCTAACCACTCAGCCTCTTCTCCAACCTCCAATGACACTTACTTTAAACTTTGATTTTTGGCATTCATTATGTAACTTGGAGCTCTGGGCTAATACTCTGACCTAAAAGACTGTCCAATGGCTTTTGGTTTTGAGTTTTTCACCATCCCAGATTTCATTTGCACCTCTTTTGTCTTTTTAAAAAGGTGGGGGGTCTCCTCAAGCAGCCAGTCTGGGATCAGCATTTAAAAAAAAAAAAAATCAGGAATTGAAGTCATGTGTGTGATAGGCAAGTTCTTTCTCGACAACAGAGCTATATATTCCTACTCTTAATTCTCTTTCTAGTCTTCATCTTGAGAGAGGGTCTCACCATTACCCAGGCTTACCATGAATATAGCCAACACTAGTCCTCAATTTGGAATCCTCTTGACTCAGGCACTGTAGGAGCTGAGATTTAGGCCTGTGAAACTACACAGGCTTCTGAGAAATCTTAGTTAATCCAAACTCCCAGTTTTTGGCTGGCCCACAACTCATATATATATATGTGTGTGTGTGTGTGTGTGTGTATATATATATATATATATATATATATATATATATATTTACTGTAACTGGCTTGATTTTTTTAAAGTTTATAATCTGAGTGTTTATACTTCTATCTTTACACAGGTACCTTGCTATCTTGTTTACGTTGTCTCTAACCTGGTTGAAGTGATCCTCCAGCCTTAGGTTTCTAAGTAGCTGAGAATATAGGCATGTATCATCATGTTTGATCTGCTAATTGTTGTATAACGTATGTAGAAGTATGATTATGGTTCTTTTGTTTTACATCTTGATATCCAATTGTGTTTTAGCACAATTAGACAAAAGCTTATCCTTAGACTTAGAAGGAACTGCTTTTCTGTCATACAGTCAATAAATGAAGTAGGCATGGTGACACTTGCCTCTACTTGCAGCTACTAGTAGGCCACAGCAGGAAGGCTTCCATGAGTTTGAGGCTAGGCTGGAAATAGACTACATCTGTTTCAAAATGAACAAAGAACCCCAAAACCAAAAAGAAAAAAACCCAAACATACAAACACAAAAATCAAACAAACAAACAAAAAATAAAGTTTTTGGTATGGCAGGAGTGAGGAAAAATTGGAAATATGTATCTGAAATAAGATCTAACTCAGTAAGTGTGCGGTCTTCTCAGAAAGCATGATTCTTAACAACATATACAATAAGTCAAATCTATCCAAAATTAATAACCTGACTTAAGTTAAACTCACCCCCTATATTATGTTCAGTCTGAATAATGTGGTGATTTCCAGTTCATGATGACGGGTTAAGTACCAGCATTTAATCTCTCCCCACAGTTCCTATTGAAACAGCCCAAAAGATATTTGGGGAAAAAAAAAGATCAATACAAAAAGAAATTGTATATAGAGCAAACATCAGAGGGCATGGGGTGAGGGAAAGGAAGGCATGGGAAAAGAGTAGAAGCACAGCTGGGGCTACCATATGCTAGTAGCATATTAATAGCAAAAAATGAAAAATAAATGAAAGAAATTTAAAAGCTTAATCTTAGTATGTGTGCTGTATCTATGTGGCCTTAGGCACATTACTTCATATGTTTCAGTTTTATTAGTAGTATATAAATAAATATATAAATTACATGTATCTCATAGAGCTTACAACATATAAATATTATGTAAAGGCTTAAAATAACACTCAGCTTATTGTAAATATGTTTTCTCTCTTCCTTCCTTCCTTCCCTCCTATCTTTTTTGGTGACAAGGTCTCACTGAGTAGTCCTGGTCGGCCTGGAACTTACTTTGTAGATCAGGTTAGCCTTAAACTCACAGAGACCTGCCTGCCTCTGCCTCTCAAGTTATAATTAAGTTTGAATGATGCTTGGAGAGGCCCCACATTAGTAACATATAATTAATTATTTTTGTTTTAGATAGAGTTGCATTTTGTAGCCCAAGCCATCTAGAACTTATGTAGACTGGGCTAGCTGAGAATTTACAGTAAGTACTATGATTAAAGGTATGTTGGCCACACCTAGCCTCAACTGGTTTTTTTTTTTTTAATTTTGCTTGATGGTAAATAATATTATAAAACATCTTTATTGATTTTCAAACTTTTAAGGTCGTCTTGGAGCTATGAAAATGATACATTAATGCAGGGTTTTAATATATTTTATTTTTCTCAGATGCTAATCAAGATATTTACCACATTTATGTATTTATTTTGTGTATTTGTTTGAGTGTGCACATGCCATGGCATACATGTGGAGGTCAGAGGGCAACCTGCAGTCAGTTCGCTCCCTCTAGGAGAATCTAAGAATCAAACAGTTTGTCAGGCTTGGTGCTTGAGCCTTCTCACTGGCTTATAAAGTCAATACCAATAAGAAATAGACACAAGGGAAAAAAAAATAAAAAGGGATAACTTGAAATATTGTTTTGCTATTACTTTCTAAAAAATTGTATGAGGAAATAAATAATTTAGAACATCTGGTTTCTTTACAGTAAATATTAACTGTTTTACAGCACTAACATATTTTAAAATACTTCTTATATGTTAAGAATTAATTTGCACAGGTGGCTTAAGTATATCCTGCATACCAGAAGTGCTCAAAAAGTATTAAACGCACATAGAAGCTTGTTTGAAAAGAGGACAGGAGCTTACAAATCTGCACAAATACAAGAAACAAAATAAGTACCAATAGTGATGAAATATAAAATAACAGTATAAAGATAATAAAATAAAAAATAGTTTGAAATTTAAAAAATGAGTAAATGAATTGAGACAGTTCTTCCTTATGCTAGGCTATCAAACAAATACAAAATGAAAATTAAAAAGTGATTATTTTAGAAACTGTTTTATGATCATAAAAGAAGATTCAGATAAGATTATATAAACAATATAAAATTATGTCAAACTTTGCTAAGAAACAGCATTATTTGTATACTTTTAAAGAACTTTTTGAAAGCTTATGAATTACAAAGGACAGTGTAACTATATAGGGAAAAATTGATCGATTCCATCTCAACCAAGTGATCTAGTATCACTAACAGTGAACAAATTGAGACTGTTTCTTTTTGTTCTTCCTTTTCTGTTTGCATATGTAATAACGGTACAAAATACTTTGTTCATATTCAGTACCAATGTGCCTCTTGACATAACACACTGAGGACAGAATATCACCTAATATTAATTCCTGAACGAATGTGTAATCGAAATAGAAATATACCACAACCAGATAAAATTAACTGAGAATAGTTTATCAAACAAGTAGCTGGTATTTTTCAGAAAAACAGTTTCATAAAATACACAGACTTCTCACTTAAAGTGACAAGAAAAACATACCATTTAAATACTATGTTATTCTGAATTGGGAATAATTGATGTAAATGATGCTTATATTACTTTTACACAATATATTTAGGTATGTAGTAAATATAGAATGTAAAGTGCAAAAGTATGAAAAAATAGACATGAACGTAAATGAAAGAAGCATGTTTATAAGGACCATCTTTATAGTATGACTGAAAAATTATTAGAATACCAAAAAAATTAGAATAGGTAAATTTATAATTTTTGGTTTTCCATTTTTTCTAAAGCTGTGACATCTGAACTATTACTGGCATTAGAAAAGAAAAATTACTACAGAGAATCCCCTATTCTCAAACACCAAATTTTGCTACTCCTGAAGAGTCAGACTAAAGAGATGCTTAGTTAAATTGTTCATATGGAAAACAGTCAAGAATATGGTAAATATAATCCTCCCAAACACCTAGAGAATTAATCTTTAGACACATCCAAAATACTGAGCATAACTAAAGGCTTAACATTAGCAAAAGTTTGGTAGCACTTGGAGGTCTTGCTCAGAGAAAAAAATTTCAATGGAAATCTCTGGACTCTAGATAAAAGCAAAAGCTGGAATTTGAAAAGGGGAACTTAAATAATCATATATAAATTAGTTGAATAATGTTTTTATTCAATTCTACATATCTTAGGAGGTTTTTGTAAAAGTTGTAAACATGCACAGGAACATAATCTAGTAGTCATGCTTTCAAACTTCATACATCTGGTTAAAGACTCAGAATATGAGTATAAGAGAAGTCAAGGCACACACAACATAAATATGCTCTTATTAAAAAAGTTAACAGAAGGAAAGAGAACATGAATGCAATAGTAAGAGCAGAAAACAGGATCATGAAGACTGTCAGAAGAGCAGTGACTAAAACCCTGATGATGGTATTGCGGATTAAAACCAAATGCTGACAGGCTTATAATCCCTAAGCAGAAATGTAATAGTTTCATTCTTTCCTTGAGGGAGAAAAGGTAAACAGAAAAGAATACCTTTACTATTTATGTAAGAAAAGCTTGAAAATATGAAGTGAGTTATATTTTTGTCATTGAAAAGTGAGATGGAGACAGAATAGAAAACTGAAGTATTAATAAATGAAGTAAACAATGTGGTTAAATACTTAGTTACTTGAAAAATAAAGTAAGCACATTACTTTTATTCTGTAGTGGAAGAAAAATCTGAGTACAGCTTCAGTAAGTGGGAGAAGAAAATAGCTCCAAACTTTATTTTCCTGTCCATTCATAATGAAATGTTCAAAAGTGATACATTTTCCCCAGATTTTATCCTCTTTTCACAAATCAAAGACAAGTACCTAGTTAGGAATACTGTGTTTATTAAGAGTGGGATCAAGAAAGTTTAAATAATTTTTTATTTTCACTTTTAACAGTCTTAGGAATCAGATCCAAAGCATTGTACATAGTAGGCAAGTGCTCTGCCACTAAGTTACATGCCTAAATCATGTTAGAGAATTGAAATAATTAATTATACAACTAATAATATACAGCTTTTTAAAAGCTTTTGTTTTGGTTGTGGTTTATTCTTTATTTTATGCATTAAAAACATTTAGTGATGGAGTCTTGAACTCTTGGACTAACTGGTATCCCTGCATCCTTCTAAGTTGTTTGAAACACAGATGTCAACATAACTGTGTTTTGTGACTTTTAATATAAAATTATCATTTCAATCTATCTTTTGAAATTTTAATCACCTTAAGAATAATAAAGTATCATGTAAACTTTTCTCTCAAATGGGAATAAATCAGATACTCTGTAAGCATTGCCAATAAATATAAGATTATGTCTTATGTGTATCTATACTATACAAAGTAAGTATTCTATTTCTCATACAAAATTAAGATAATTACCTAAGTCTCAAATTAGGCAAATAAAATTCTTGTCTGTCTCACTAGAACTTGAATGAGAATACAAGAAGTTCTAATGACTACTCTAGGTATTTAAACAATGGTTTTTTACTACAAAATTAATCCATGTTAAATGAACATCGGGTGCCATCAGTATTTACAACAATGCCTACAACTGGTATGATCAGAAATATATTACAGAAATTAATAGTTTTTCCAGCAATATTTACCTTAACATTAATTTTTAAAGATAACTATTACAGAACTAGTTATCTTTTCTTACTTTAAAGCATTTCAATAGAAGCCATATCTAATATTTATAATCCATAGGATAATAACTATTAAAGGAGCTAGCTGTATTACAGAGTAACCAGTTATTTTCTGCAACGGGCTTTTGAAAATCGTTGATTTCTAAGTACCTTAGCTTCCTAAATCACGGAAACAATATTAAAAATTCCCTACCTGTTCTGGCATAGCTCCATGTTCAATTCCAGTCTTCAACAGTCTGTAGCAATTACCAAATAGATCCCATTTAGTGAGATCATGAGCACTAAAATAAACAAAAGTTTGAATTTTAATCTAGAATAAAAGACAATTTAAACTTGAGCTCAATTTTAGTAAGCAGAACAACAAAGAGATATTTCATTTTCTGTACAACTGAAAAAGACCCATAAAGGAAACATTCAAATGTGAAAGAGAAACAAAGAATGAAACAAGAGCTGATGGTAAAAGAGTACATTAAACAAATCACTGGTTGTACATTTAATGTTAGGTTTCCACTAAGATGGTTAATCTAAATTCATAGTGCATACAAATGCAACTTTACTATACTTAAAAGTATATTTTTAAATAACCCTTTAACAAGTTAAAATATATAAATACATGTGTACATTTGAAAGAGAAATCTGCTATCATCAAATAGAGAATTATTGTCCAACAGAAAATATGAGAAAGCTTAAAATCCATCGTGTAGCCATTTATATGGCCTTCAGATCTTCCAAAGGAGATCTTTGTTAGGACTCACTACATGGGGCGGAATGGCCAGTACATCCTCCTGCCTTGTGTCTACCTGGCCTGGCTTTGAAGGAAGAAATTTGAACTACACTATGAACTCAGTTCTTTTCACTATGGGTGTCAATCTTCATCATTAATAACAAGGTATGTTTTAAAATAGGAGTTTAGTTTCATAAGTGATTCGAGTAATTATATGAAAAAAATTAAGATTTTTCTATTTTTTCTTCCTTCCTCTTCCTTCTTTCCGCTCATCCATAGAGACAAGATCTCACTCCATAGCTCTGTTGCACAAGGTGGCCTCCATCTCTTGAGCTGAGCCCATTCTTTTCCCTTAACAGCAGGTAGAAATAGTGGTAGTCACTACCACACTCAAGTGAAACCCTACATTATAGAATTATTGTCAAAAGGGACAATACAATTCTCTTTCTCTTCCTTTGTGGAGAAGATAACACTCATTCTAAGGATATGTGGACTATAGTTTAAAAGCACATTTTATGTGAACGTTTTGTTTCCTTAATCAAACTCAACTGTTCTGTCTATACAGTAAACCAAGTAATGATCTACCAGTCCAGAAGAATGACTTACATGACTTTGCCAAAATGTTTTCTCAAGCTTCCTATCAATCTTATTTCTTACTTAGCAAGACTGTTAATACCATCAACTGGAAATTACTTATAAAAAATTCTAGATTACTAAATAAGTCCATTTCTACTGTTAAATAATATGGATTGATTAAAGTGCTTACAATATATCTGGTACTTAAATATTAGTTTTCAGTAAATTAACAATAAATCTCATACCACCAGTAATTAAACATAATAAAATTCAGAGAAAATCTGAATGAACAAAATTTGTTATACTTTGATATTCAAAAATACATCATTTTTGTAAGAAATCAAATATTATATTCAGTCAATTCATTGGCCAATGTACTACTTCCTAAATTTATGTTAATATTCAACATGACATACTTGTGAAAAGAAGTTAAACGCTTTAAGGTGGAAAGAACATTGTAGATATCATCATCATCAGCTTCTTCACCCTATAAATAAAAAAGTAAAAGTGACTTAATTTTCATAGTAACTCAAATTCATATTAAAGCCTATTAATGCTTAACTGCCTAAAATCTATTAATAAAATAGTATATTCACTACAGATAAAAATAAAAAAATTATAACTGCCAAATCTATACATAATCAACTCCTGCTGCTTAAATAATATAAAAGCAGTGACATCATACACTTCTGTAATACCCTTTTGTAAATTTCCTGAAATCACAAGTCTATGTGAGAGTATTTTAAAGCTCTAGCTAGTGGACTCTGTCTTTCAGTACTAAGAACTGAATATTGGGTGTTCATCAGGAGCACACACATCAGTTACTACTTGAGCTAGTCATATTCTGTAAAAAGGTTTAAAGATTATTTAAGATTTTAGTGATGATCAGTTACTTCTATAGCTTTAGAAAAGGATGGTTGAACAAAGTGTGGATGCTTCAGTCTTAGAAGGGGGAACAAAATAATGCTAGGGTGATGAGGTGGGAGTGGGTAGGCAGAGGAGGGAGAGGTGAAAAGGGATAGGAGGTTTGCAGAGGGGAAACCCGGAAGGAAGATAACAAATGAAATGTAAAAAAATAAAATAACCAATAAAAAAAAATAAAATTATACGTAACACCAAAAAAAAAAAAAAAAAAAAAAATGGAGCATCAAAGCATAAACTACAGGAATCTCAGATTGCCTTATAGATAAGAAGTGAGAGCATGATATAGAAAACCACTGCGAAAAATGAGAAAAATTACCAGTTTGCCAAAAGTGTTGCTTTCTTGAGCAAGTTTGTCAACTTAATTTGTATGTTCTATTCACTAGCACATTATAATAAATCAGTAATTTAAAAATGTAAATTGAATCCCAGATATAAAAAATGAAAAAAATAAATGGTGAACTTTTCTCGAAAGAGGAAAAAGTATAGCATAAAAAGTAAACTGCAGGAGCTGGCGAGATGGCTCAGTGGGTAAGAGCACTGATTGCTCTTTCCAAAGGTCCTGAGTTTGGATCCCAGCAACCAAATGGTGGCTCACAACCATTCGTAATGAGATCTGACGCCCTCTTCTGGTGTGTCTGAAGACAGCTACAGTGTATTATACCAGAGTGAGCGGGGCCGTCCTGAGTTCAATTCCCAGCAGCCACATGATGGCTCAGGGCCATCTGTACAGCTACAGTGTACTTATACACATAAAATAAATAAATCTTTAAAAAAAGGTAAACGGCAAAAAGGTTGATCTTTATAAGATGTACTGTTTCAGTGATACTGCGAATTCTGAAACTGGTTGAGACTTTCAGATTCTTAAAAAAATGGGACTGGATTTCAATCGATTAGGATATGTTGACAATATTAATTTTCATATTAAGATATTAAGAAAAAGTAATTGTTACTTCATGTTGTTTTTGTTGTAAGAGGTGGAATTAGGTTTATGTGGGTTTGTTGAAAGATTACTTTCTTGCCTCTTCTAGGGTGTAGTTTTGCTCCTTGTGTTGGTGTTTCCCATCTATTATCCTTTGTAGGGCTGGATTTGTGGAAAGATATTGTGTAAATTTCATTTTGTCACGGAATATCTTGTTTTCTCCATCTATGGTAATTGAGAGTTTTGCTGGGTATAGTAGCCTGGGCTGGCATTTGTGTTCTTGTAGGGTCTGTATGACATCTGCCCAGGATCTTGTAGTTTTCATAGTCTCTGGTGAGAAGTCTGGCATAATTCTGATAGGCCTGCCTTTATATGTTACTTGACCTTTTTGCTTTACTGCTTTTAAAATTCTTTCTTTGTTTAGTGCATTTGGTGTTTTGATTATTATGTGATGGGAAGAATTTCTTTTCTGGTCCAGTCTATTTGGAGTTCTGTAGGATTCTTGTATGTTCATGGGAATCTCTTTCTTTAGGTTGGGGTTTTCTTCTATAATTTTGTTGAAGATACTTACTGGCCCATTACACTGGGAGTTTTCACTCTCTTCTATACCTGTTATCCTTAGGTTTAGTCTTCTCATTGCGTCCTGGATTTCCTGGATGTTTTGGGTCAGGAGCTTTTTTGCATTTTGCATTTTCTTTGACTGTTTTGTTAATTTTTCTATGTTATCTTCTGCCCCTGAGATTCTCTCTTCTATCTCTTGTATTCTGTTGGTGATGCTTACATCTATAACTCCTGATTTCTTTCCTAGGTTTTCTATCTCCAGGGTTGTCTCTTGGTCTCTCTAATTTGGTAATTGGAGAAATAGGTCTAATATTGTTCAATCCATATACACTTTCAGCTTGTTTGTACGTGACAGTGTCTTGCTGTGTACCACATAATGGTCTTGAAATCATGCTTCTCCTATCTGAGCCTCTCTATTAGTAGTATTGTTTATTTCATATTTTTATACTGTACTATGGTTTTCGGAACAGCTTACATATTTCAAAAGTATGCCAAAAGAAACATAGATAATTAACTTGGGAGGTGGCTTGTAAGTGAACCACAGAGAGTGAGACTGAATGCTTTTCTTGACATTTGTAACTGTTCTATCAGGTTTGAAGAAGAGGACTTTACAAATTACTCTTTCTCTGAGATGAATGCTTTTCCAAATTATCACAGCCAATGAACCAGATTCTTATCCTCACCTAATGTCTGTACCACCCTCCAAGCAGAACCATTGTTCATTGAAATAGTTGGTGAATGACTTTATGGATAGACCATCTTAATACATACACCATTTCTTAAATGAATGTAACCTGTTCTCTGTGGCCTGAGAATAAAGACACTCACTCAAGTCAAATAGTTTTGACCATAGCAGGAAGTCTGTATTCAAAAACTGTGCCTACAATTCATTCCTTGGCGAAGCAGAACTGTCAACTCTCAGCTTAGCTACGATGGAGGTAAAATCCTTTGGTGATGTGAGGGTCACTGAAGTACAGCCTTATTACAATGAAATCCAATGTCTAAAAATTGTTCTTATTTTGGGCTTGTACCACAGTAAGAGCCAAGATTTTAAGCTCGACTAAATACAAAAACGAACAAACAAACAAAAAGACTTTATATATTTATGTTCATTTAAAAAAATACTAGTAGTGATGTATTATTTTAAAATATACAGTTATTATGTTTGGAATTATTTAAAATGTACATTGAGAAAAATGTATTTTCAGTATTGCTGTAGACAAGCATCTACATAAGACTGTTAAATTGAATGTTGCTTTATATCAAACAACTTTTATAATACTCAATTTTATTGTTATAATATTTTATAAATTTTAAAGAATATGAAAAAAAAAAAAAAAGCATTTTTTCACTAAGTCTCATCCCCATTGGAAGGGGTTCCCAGCAGCCTGAAAACTGAACACCATCTTTGTATCTCAACTTGACATAGATCATGTGATAGGTACTTAACAGATTGGACTCAGATTGCAAACTAAGTGTTTCCAGTTCATGATATAATAATACCTAATAACTCATAAAAACATGACAGAAAAAATAGTATTTGTTCCATTACTGACATCTAGATATAAAGCCTTTACAAAACAGAAAAAAATAATAATTAAAAAAAACACACACACACACACACACACAAATGGTACTGATTCACACACTCAGCTATTATGAACAATTATTAGCTAAAATTATTACCATCAACATTATAACATACCTCTTGCAACAGGTCTTCTACAGAATGATTGAATCGATCTACAAATTCATCAATCAGCTGGCTCCGAGCAATATCAACTCGATTCTGAATGGTATACTCTTCACTGCATAAAATGCTGTAGGTTTTACTGCAGGCTTCTAGGACATCGGATTCTACATGTTTCTCTACAACAAACTTAATTTGTTTTAATAAAGCATCCAGGTGCTGAAGAGGAAAAAAAGAAAAACTGTGATATTTAGATTAATAAAAAAAAATTAAAAAATCATCATTTGTTGACTAACCTATGATTAGATGAAAATGAAAATGACTTTACTACAACAATTTCAGAGTGCTTTACCTTTTCCATCCGACCTGTGCTGTAGATTTCTAGATCAAAATACTGTGGAATTTGCAGCAAGTTTGCTACCTTCTCTGCATCTGCAGAATACTAGAGGAGGCAGAACCAAAAAAAAAAAAAAAAAAAAAAAAAAAAAAAAGGGAAAGGAATTAATAGTGCATGAAAGCAAACTCAGGGACATATTATCACAAAACTGAAAATGTAACATACCTTTGATAGTAACATAGGAAGTGTAATGATAAAATGTTCAGTTAATTTGTTTCTATCATCAATTTGAGTTTTCCTTTCTTTGGCTGTTAGCACCTAGAAATAAATTGAAATGGTTAATATAAAAAGATGAAACATTGCCAGGTGACATAACAAGAAATTTAAGAGGAATATAAAAGATTTTGTTTAAGACAATTTTGACTTCCTAAATATAAAAATTGCTTAGTTCAATGATTTTAAAAATAGAATTAATAGTTTTTAGGGTATATTTAAGTCAGAGAATAATGAATATACAGTTGTATTTATATATTTTTAGGGATAGAAACACCAGGAAGCTATCAAAATAGTCTAGAGTTAATGACATCAATAAGTTTGCTATAGGCTTTTTACTAGTTGAAAACTTACTCTCTTGCCAGTACCCCTTCCCACTGGAGGATGCGCCTCAGCTGCCTGACGAATTGTACAGACCATTAGTTCTATAAGAGCACTCTCTTGACGGTCAGACATTGCTGAAATGAACAAAATATGTGAGTGGTTTCATAATCATATCCTAAATATATGACAATGATTTATTAATGTACTACTTATTATAAAAAAATTAACCCAGACTCTACTAAGTGGCTGCTATCATTAGCTAAATAAGAAAAAGCACATAAAGTAAGCTCTCTCATTTCTTCTAATATCTAGTTTCTTTTAATTCTCAGTTTTGAGTAACATAATACTAAAATTTTACTGTATTTTCTTAGACATAATTTCAAATCCTGTATTATAATTTCTTTTTGTTTTTAAGAAATTAAAGATTATATCATGTATTTAAAAGCTTAACAACATATTTTAATATATTTTTGGTTAATATACACATAAAGATATTTTTTGTTTGTTTTTTTGAGACAAGGTTACTCTGAGTAGCCCTGGCTATCTTAGAACTTGCTATGAAGACCAAGGTGGCCTCAAACTCAGAGATGTGCCTGGTTCTTCCTACCAAGATCTGGGATTAAAGTTGTGTACTACCACCTCCCAGCTCACATGTAGATATTTTAATTTATTAAATAATATATTACAACTTAGCCAATGTGCTAAAATTCTAATCAAATATTTGTAAGTGTATGATACCATAAAAATGTTGCAAAATTTAGCTTATAATAAGTTATATGATTAGTGTAACATACCCCAGGGTTGGAAATTATACATTTGCTCATAAATTGGCATTTCAACAATATTTTGCTTCTTCATATCTAATAATCATTGAAATGGTATATTTTTTTTCTGTCTTTCCTTCCCCTACTACCTTCTCTCTCTTTTTAATAAAAACATTTATTTTTATTTATGTGTACATGTATACGTATATGTATGCACGCATACCTTCTGGCTCATAAAGGCCAGAAGAGGTTGGCACATTCCCTGGAGCTAGAGTAACAGTCAATTGTGAGTTGTCCACCATTGGTGTGGGAATCAAACTATGGTCTGATGTAAGATCAGTACATGTTCTTAACTACTGAGCCATCTTCCCAATCGCATTTATTTCCTTTCCCTTCCCCTTCCTTCCTCCTTCCCCCTTCCGCTCCCGCACCTCAAAGAATGTCTCATTATGTTACCAAGAGAAGTCTTGAACTTAAGGTCTTAAGAGATCCTTCCACCTTAGCACCTGGGATTGACTGTGGTCACATGCTACCATACTAGACTGTAATTTCTCTATTTTTCTATCTTAATCCATTCATGAAAATTCTCTTGTACTAGTGGCCTGACACACAGTAATTTAGAATTTTGTGTGTGCATGCACACATGAGTACAAGTGCCTGTAAAGGTTAGAAGAGGACAACAGATTCCCTGGAGTAGGAGTTACAGTCAGTTGTAAGCTGCCTGACGTGAGTGTTGGGAACTGATCTCAGCTCCTTATCAGGCAGATTCTGTTAACAACCATATAGCCACTTTTGTCTCCTTTTGGTTTTGGCTTCTGAGTTTCTTATATAGCTCTTCAAAAATATCTGTTCTAGAGATTAGAGAAACATGTTTTCTTTCCTTTACTTCTCTCTCGCTCTTCTTTTATTCCCTCCACCCCCTGACTCACTCACTTTTGTTTTTAACCTGTTTGGCATTTATTTTGGCCACCAAAGAAACAAGCAATTATGTTTTCAGGTCAGTACTTACCACCACGGCATTATACTGCCTCCTAAACATATGCTTAAAATTTTATATACAATTTAAGAAAATATTTTTTATTTTCTGTTCCAAATTTAATTTTTAGAATAAGTTCCAAAATCACTGAAACAAAGAATGATATTTCAAGAAAACTGAGTCCTATGCTGAGGACAATTGACATGACTTTTAGCTAGGACATAGAGCTCTTCCATTTTGATAATTAAAGTTTTGTCACTTGATGAAACTTGCCCCTCAACACTTTTCTTTCGAATTCATTTCTGTTTTTAAGCATAAACTTTTAGTTCAACTTGAATACTTATTTTGTTCCTCTCCCTTTTAATATGAACTTTAACATATATATATATTGCATATAATATATATGTAAAATTAAGATGAATAGATGTAGAATTCAGAGAAATAAGTATAAAAATGAAAATATAAAGTTTAAGTTTATAATACTTTTCAAATAGACAGAGATAAAAAGCAACAAAAAATAGTCACTTATTCTTTCTGTGTCCCAAATATCCTAGTACATGAATATATAGGTACATCCTTTTTGTTTGTTTTTGGAACATGGTTTCTTTGTATAGCCCTGGCTGACCTGGAACTCAATCTGTAGACCAGGCGGGCTTTGAGCTCATAGATCCATCTGCTTCTGCCTCATGAGAGTGCTGGGATTAAAGGCGTGTGTTACTATCACCTGACTATAAGTACATCTTAATGCAATCACTTTTTAAAAATCAACATTTGTATCATCATAAGAAAAACACAGAAACTACTACTGCCTGTCTCAGGAAAACATGAATAATTTCAAATTTTAATCTATATATCCATAGTTCATCTAGCACCTAATAATATAAAAGGTTCTTGCTTAATAATCTGGATCTTCATATTTTTTCACATTTAACCAACAATGAAGGAATTATAATGCCATAATGTAAGTATATTTTAAAAAATTCATTCTCTACATTTATTTTTATCTTATGTGCATTGGTGTTTTGCATGTCTGTAACAGTGTTAGATACCTTGGAACTGGAGTTATAGGCAGGTGTGAGGGGCCATGTGGGTACTGGGAATTGAACCCAGGCCCTCTGAGAGAGCAGTCAGTGCTCTTATCCACTGAACCATTTCTCCAGGCTGTAAATATTGTTTTAAGAAGAAAATTTGGGGGTTATAGAAGTGGGTCACGGTCAACAGACCTTGATACTCTTGCAGACAAGACATGGGTCAGTTTCTAGCAAGCACATGGACACTCACAGCCGTCTATAACTCAAGTTCCCAGGGACCCAACACCCTCTTCTAGCCTCTAAAGGCACTGTCCTCATATGGGACATTTGTTACCCAGTATTATGGAACATGACACACGCTAGAGTCATTTGGGAAGAGGACTGACTCCCCATTAAGAAAATGTATCCAGGCAAATCTGTAGGACATTTTCCTCACTAGTGATTGATGTGTGAGAACCCATAAAATCATAGGTGGTACAACCCCCAAACAAGGGGTCATGGATGGAGTAGGAAAGCAAGGCAGTAGAAAGTGCTCCTCCGTAGGTTCTACTCCTGTTCCTGCCTTGAGGTTCTTCTTTTTTTTTTTTTCCCCCTTGGTTTTTCGAGACAGGGTTTCTCCGTGTAGCCCTGGCTATCCTAGAACTCACTCTGTAGACCAGCCTGGCCTCTAACTCAGAAATCCACCTGCCTCTGCCTCCCAAGTGTTGGGATTAAAGGCGTATACCACCACACCCAGCATGCCTTGAGGTTCTTGCCCTGGTTTCCCTCAGTGATGGACTTTAGAAGCTAGAAGGTGAAATAAACCCTTCATTCCCTAAACTACCTTGGGTCATCACGTTTTATTACAGCAATAGACACATTTACATAATAGAATGGAACTGGTATCAGGTTGTAGGGTATGATCTTGGAAGGACTTTGGCCTAGAAAAGCCACAGAATGCTCAGAGCTCAGTGTGCTGTTTTGCAGGATCTTAGAAGAAAATGTCCAGGGTAGTGCAGATGATAGATGCCTGGCTTAAGTTTCAGCTCATTTCTCTATAGGTGAATACTTCATTATTATATTTCAAAGATACTTAGTCTTTTTTTTTGTAAAGATTTATTTTATTTATTTTATGTGTATGAGTACACTGTAGCTGTACAGATGGCTGTGAGCTATCATGTGTGTGGCTGCTAGGAATTGAACTCAGGACCTCTGACGCCCCGCTTGCTCCAGCCCCCGCTTGCTGTAG
>JADRCD010226706.1:2364-24359 GCA_019843815.1 Montemys delectorum
TCCTCCTCCTCCTCCTCCTCCTCCTCCTCCTCCTCCTCCTCCTCCTCTCCTCCTCCTCTCCTCCTCCTCTTCTTCCTCCTCCTTCTCCTCCTTCTCTTCTTCATCTTCGTCTTCCTCTTCCTCTTCCTCTTCTTCCTCTTCTTCTTTTTCTGCGGCTGCTGATGTAGCTACTGTTGCTGCTACTCCTCCTCCTTCTTCTTCCTCTTCTTCTTTCTCTTTTTCCTCTCCTTTCTCTTCTTCATCCTCTTCTTTTTGTGCTTCTCTCGGGCTGATGTTTATTTTATTCAAATCTGATGTATTAGACTTTGTTTTATTTTATTATATCTTATTATAATTCCTTTAAAATGAATTTGTTGAATACATTTCCATTTCCTTTAACATGTAACATGTATACTTATGGTATAAGTCATTATATACTTCTTGATAACCTCTTTTTCTTTATTTCTGTTGCATGCATTTTACAAACCTACATACATATATACATGCATAGAAGTATCTGCAGAGGTTATCTATATGAGAGGGAAGTTGGAGGAAGAGTGCCTGGGAGGGGCTGGAGAGAGGAAAGAGAAAGTTAAGATGAAAAAATGACATGATTGTATTAATATATATATATACATACACACATATATATATATATGTATGTATATATATGTGTGTGTGTGTATATATATATATATATATATATATATATATATATATATATGACACACACATATCCAGTATAATATATGTCATATTGGTTGATTAATTGTTAACAGCTTCTAAACTTACTGAAGAGTCATGCCTCTGGGCCTCTGTGTATGTCTATGGGGGATATCTAGAGAAGGTTAATTGAGGTGTAAATACCCATTTCACCATTGCATGGGCTTGTTGCTTGTCTGAATGAAAAGGAGGAAGCAGCCTGACTATCAGAATTCAGAGTTCCCTGCTTCAACTGGTTACAGTGTGGTGGCTAGATACATCCACTCTCTGCTCCCTTAACTCTCTCACACTGAATGACTCTACTCTGGAATTGAAGTCTGTAGGCTCCTTTCACTTTAGTTGAAGTATGTTATTTTAGCACTGAGAAAACTAACCATGACCATCAAGGTTATTCAATTAAAAATGCTACATGTAGAAGAGAAGAAGAAGAGAATAAAAATAAAATATTAAAATTAAAAGTAAAATAAACACCTATCAAGGGTCAGTTTAACAATATCAATCTAATTCATAAAGCGAGGATCCGGAGCAGCCTGTGTAGCACTTTCTGATCACAATATCCATTTCACAGCCATTAAAGTCACAATGATATTGCTGCATTCTCACATATTTTATCTGATTTTTAACTAATTACATGAAAATTGCTTCAGAGTTACAAATACATTGTTCAAAATAAAAGAAATATTCATGTATCTTTTATGTAACATGCCTAACATAATCATTTTTTATAATTATATTATTGTTAAAACTGGAAATGTAATATCAGTGCCTTATTACCTATAATTCATTATATTCTTTATTCCAAACTTCACTGTTAAAAAATATATTATCTTTGGAAGTCTCTCATATGTTACTGTAGCCTAGGATATATTTACTTTCTTTTGTCCTATCAGTAAAGAGTCAATTTCTAGAGTGTGTCACTTGTTTGGCTTTATCTGACAAATCCTGCTGGAATATTTCATCCATGTGATTATCAATGAGACCATTGATGAGGTGTTGTGTTCTCAGTACCTATGTTGCCTGGAATGTGTTGAGGCTGTGTCTAGTCAGACAGTAATATCTGGTTAATGAGGGTCTTATCTTTGGTCATAGATTGAAGGTAAACAGAAAAGTTATCCCCACTAACTAACTAATTTCCTTTCATGATGATCAACAAATCATAGGTAAATTATTTAAAATCATAGTCATTTTCTGGTAATCCTTTCTTTTCTATAAATATTAGAAGCCATTGATTCCTTCCTATGAGGACTGCTTGTGCATCTTCAAATTTACCTTCTGTTTGGGCTCCTTAGTTCATATATTTTCTATAGAATGATACCATATGGAAGAACCTTCCTTCATCCATGTATTTGAACTATATCTAGATGTGTTCATTTATTATAGATAGACATATATATATATATATGAATATATATTCTTTTATATTCATATATGAAAAATATACTTTGCCTGCATATATTTATATGTACCACTTACATTCTTAGTGCCTGCAGAGGATAAAGGGGACATTAGGTCCTCTAGAAATGGAGGTACAGACTGTTGTGAGCCATCATGTAGTTGCTCACATGAGCCAAACCTAAGTGCTCTGCAAGAGCAACCAGTACTCTTAGCTGCAGAACCATCTTTTCAGTGCCTAACTCTAACTTTTAGTTTTCTAGCCTGTGGATATTTCATTATTTATCCAATCACTTTCTATGTAGGACCATTAGATTATTTCTGAGAGATATGTCCTTAACTCTGAGATACAATTTTATGACTATGTGCATCATCTCTTAGTCATGATATAATCTATGTTTTGTAAGAATGTTTTTACTTAAAAAAAAATGGGCTCTCCTATATAGCCAAGCATCATTGCCTTGGGAAGTTTGGGGAAAATCAAGACAAAACCAATGCTATGAGCAGAGCATCAACTTTTAGAAGTACAAAGTTCAATGCTTTTAGATTTCCAATTCATCATCTTAAATTACTGGCAGAAAAAGACAAATTAATATTATGAAGGAATTTGATTTTAAGCCATTTCTTACTTCCTCATAGATTCTTGAATATCCCAATAACTATATTGCATGTAACAACATAAATCCTGAAGACACATTTTGACAGTTGATACACAGAGGACCAATGCACAATATTATTATATTTAACTAATACATAGAATATTAAAATTAACCACCACTGAAAAAAATGAGTACAAATAAATCTTCTGTTTGAGAAACTCCATGGATGTATCTAGTGGAATAGACAGTTTTATTTCTCACAGTTGTCTGTGCTGTCCTGAGATATGACTTTCTTTAAACTGAGTAGCTAGTTTAAATTTCTTTAGATTTATTACTTTACATTGCTTTATTGTAATGGATATAAATTCTAAATCTATTAAAATGTTTGTATAAACTCATGTGTATAAGAATCTATATGCAATATCAAATTTATACAATTAATATATGAAAATATCTTAAGTAAATATACATAGTTTAATGATGATTAGAGTAATAAAATATAGTTAAATATATTATAGAAATGTTAGGAACATACATTGTCTTACCATGCCTCACTAAAGAAGGTCTAAGAGAATGGACCAGCTGTTACTATGGCTTCCTGCTCATCAAAGGAACCTGCATTCAGTTCCCAGCTACACTACGGCTCCCTCCTTAACATGTAACTCCAGCTCCATGAAGTGAGCCACCCACTTTTTTTGTTTTTGTCACTGACACCTGTACTCGCATTTGCATGCATACACACACACACACTCACACACACACACACACACACACATCCTACACACATAAAGTAAACTAAATCTTTCAAAGTAAGATCTAGATATATCGTCATATAATGCTGTAAATATATGGATAGCAGTGGCTTCTATATTATTCTCAGGTTATTTTAACAACATTTATGCTATTTTGAATTCTGCCAAATCCTGGGAAAACCATCTTAATATTTTATGGAAAGAGGAAAATTAAGCATCGTATGAAAGAAACTCTACCCAGTATGATGACCATGTGCTGCAAACATCAGGTAAAATATGTTTTTTCTTTCTTTCTTTTTTATAGAAGAACCTATATATTTGTATTAGTTAAAATTTCTAAAATTAATTTTGAATTTTAGTGGTTGGACTATGTTACCCAGAGAACTAATAATTACCTGTCCAATGACACTGGTGAAGGACCCTATTATATTCTGCCAGTGCACTTTCATTTTGCTTCCTATATTCCTGTTCACCTGAACAATATTATTAAGTTCTGAAGTTGATTATATGGGTTCTTTGTGAACAGTGGCTGGGAACATTTCAGACAGCTAAAAATAAGGTTCTCTTTGGCTCTAAGTGAAACAAGTGTACCTCTTTTCCCTTCTGACAAATATTCAGAGTGTTAAAGTGCTCAACTTTAAGTGTGCAATGAAAATAAAGATTTAGCTTGGTGACAGTTAAAATTTTAGATACCATTTTTAAAGTAATGTTTTAATATTATACCTTCCCACTCATCAAATTAAATTCATTTTAAGAATCTTCAATCATTATTTTGATTATAGGAATAATGGTTTTTTTTTCTCTTTTCTTTTATGAATAAACAAAAATAATGCTCACTAACAAAACAGTTTTCCACCTGATGTAACCTGGAAAAAAAATTGTATGGGACCTAAATCTACTAACTTTTATTTAATTTTTTTATTCTTT
Source organism: Montemys delectorum (assembly GCA_019843815.1). Lineage (NCBI taxonomy): Eukaryota > Metazoa > Chordata > Mammalia > Rodentia > Muridae > Montemys > Montemys delectorum. The sequence continues at coordinate 6,737 of JADRCD010226706.1, forward strand.
TTTGAGACAGGATTTCTCTGTTGAGCCCTGGCTGTCTTGGAACTTGCTTGACCCGCCTCTGCCTCCAGTCCTGATATTAAAGTTTTGTGCCACCACCACCAAGCTGAGACATAATTTTTAATAGAATAATATTTTGCAAATTTCTCATCTATCACAAAGAATCATAATGCATTGTTTTGTTCCTTTTCTTGCCTTCTTTTTCTTCTGTTTGTTTGTTTTGTCTAATTTCAAGGTGTTCGTTATTTTTTTGTATTACAATTTTTAATATATTTTATTTTATACTGTCCCCTATAGGCTGGTTTATTTAAAATGAAAGATAGAATGATAATGAGTCTGAATTGGAAAATAGAGCGGAACTGGAAGGGTAAAAGGAAGAAAAACATAATTAGGATACATTATGTAAGAAACAAATATATTTTTAATAAGAAGAAAGTAAATAAGTAAATAATTATAATTATAATTAATGATCATATGGGTAATGTAAAAATCTTCCATAAAATTTAAATCATAATATTGATTATTTTATATTGTGAGTGCTAAGCATATCTTTTTTGTGTTTTCATATTTACACTGATAGCTCTTGTATATATTTACAATCAAGTATCCAGAATTCAGTTAACATTAACATATGTCTAAGTACATCCACAGCCTTACTCTCTATTCCCTTTTAGACTCCAAACTGGGATACATGTCTTATTTTCCCAAACTAATAGTAGTCACTCAATTGCTATACAAATTCCTAGAAACTACTCCTGAATTCTGGCTTATGGGTTAATGGCTTATGTAGACTAATATGTCATCAAGAATGATTTCAGATTCATGACACTTTGATCACATGGTCTTCTTTTCCCATTTTTAGCCATTATTATTTTTAATGTGTCAGTTCCTATTTCCTGATTTGTAACCTGACTTCTAACCTTGAAGTAATTTTGCACAAAATACCCTCAAACCTTTGGGATATTTCAATTGCTGGGGTGCTTGAAAGTACGTCAGCCCACCTCAAGTCAAATATCTTTTGTCATATTTTCCTGCCCAGGTCACTGATTCATTCCCTGTATTTTCCTATTTACTGTCTCTGAATACAATTTCCAGATATCTACAAAACACAAAACTTAGACTTCAGAGAGATGGCAGCTGCTTACCACTAGAAAATAATGAAAATAAAATTTATGTGTAAGAGCAGGCAAGGATGGTCAGATAGGAATAACTAAGGAAGTAGGCACGAGAGAAAACTCCCAATGATCCCACATTCCCCCTTGAAACATACTAGAAAGAAAGAAAGGAAGAAAGAAAGGAAGAAAGAAAGAAAGAGAAAGGAAGAAAGGAAGAGAGAAAGAGAGAAAGGGAGAAAGGGAGAAAGGGAGGAAGGGAGGAAGAAAGGAAAGAAGGAAAGAAGGAAAGAAGGAAAGAAGAAAAAGGAAATCCTAATGCATGATTTGAGAAGCACCAGGAAAAAAATTGCCTGTCAATAACTTTAGGCTTAATTAGTCTTTAAAAAAAATAACAGAGGCTGGGCGGGGGTGGCACATGCCTTTAATCCCAGCACTTGGGTAGCAGAGGCAGGCAGATATCTGAGTTCGAGGCCAGCCTGGTCTACAGAGTGAGTTCCAGGACAGTCAGGGCTACACAGAGAAACCCTGTCTTGAAAATAAATAAATAAATAAATAAATAAATAAATAAATAAATGTGTTATAATAATTTACAAAGTATCGAATGGTTTGGCACCCAGATTGGTGACATACGCTAGTATAAAATCTAAGTAGCTAAGTAGTATAGTTAAATGGAGTGAAGTGTAAATAAATAAATAAAATAATTTGTTTACCTGTAGATTAAAATAATAGGGAACATGATGTAATGAAGAAAAACTTCTGTCTGTCTTATGATTGCCTGGGGCTTTCTTACCAACTTCTGTAACAAAGTTATGTGTGATTCACCATAGGAGCTGAATCTCCTGGCTAGCTTTCTTCCAATTGTTTTTATAAAAGAGCAAGGTAGTAAAGATTATCATTCTTACTTTTATAGAAAGAAGAAATGTGCGTTATATAGAAAAACTTGATTTGCCTATTGTGTACCCACGACACTCATGTAAAAATTTTTCTCCCTTAAAAACAAATTTGATCCTGGTTTCTATGAAGATCACTTCTCATTTTGAAAGTGAAACATCATTTTATGGATCCATGATTTAAAACAGGGTTTACATGTGTCAGTCATTACATAAATGATTGTACATGTTTCACTAGCAAAAGTAAGAAGCTCATGTTGTAATTCCTTACAAAAAGAATTGTAAGTGGTTAAGGTAATATCTATCCAAGGCAAGTTCTATGTCTTGTAAGCTGAAACTATTAGTAGCTAAGAGACTGCTTTGCTTTGAGATATATTGAGGTTATGCAAGAAAAGACATACTGTATTGTATAAGAAAAATCTCTGTGAAGAGCAATGTGCAAACACATTCTTGTTGATTTTAGAGAACCCTATAAATTTATTAACTTAAGACCCTAAGATAATTAGTCACATCAATGACTGGATGCACGTCGGATTCAATCAGAATTTAAGAATTTACCATGAAAATGTATATTATGTGTTCCAGAAAATCTTTATATAGTATTTTTGCATGTTAAATTAGTGTCTTACTTCTTGTCTTCACATATGAAAACCTTCATGTTACTTTAATGTGCCATAGAAAATAAAACATGCAAAAAGGGGGCCATAAAAAGTTTAAAATGAATGGACAATTAGTACCATGTAGAAAATACATAGTAAAATAAGGCCCTGATTTATTGTAAGGAAAAGTTCATGTTAATGTTAGTAAAGCAGTCCTTATGGTATACTATATATCTCTTATTCTGAAATGCTTACTATATTTTTAGGAGTAAGCAATGTGAAATGTGATTCATTGTGTTTTCAACTGAGTACTGGGAAGTGCATGTAGTGTGTGTGTAAGAACTAGTAAAATAATGTATTCAAAGAAAGAACTGATAAGAAAATACTTGACAAGATCTGAACCAGCAGCTTCAGCGTAGCCATTGTGATTTAAACATACGGATTCCTATGCTAACATGATTCATTGTTCTACAAAAACATTTCCCTCATATAACATGACTAAAGATCAGTTTATCCACTAGACAATTTTCCTTCTTGCTTTTAAAACTAAAACCACCACCATATATTTAATTCCTATAGCTGGCATGACCAAGTAACACAGACTGAGGAAATTGAAATATGAGTTATTTTTACCATAGTTCTGCAGGATTTGAAAATGTTCTCACACAATGCGCATTTTATTGATGATTCAGGAGAAAGTGTTTTTCTTTGTGCTGATTAACCTCTTGGACTTGTCATTGTTTCTTAGTGTCCTTTATCCTGCAGATCCAGCACTCCAGTTACATCTACTATCGTAATGTTGTCTTCTTTGTGCATGCTTGGTCTAAGCTCACATTCCCTCTAGATAAGCATATAATGACAAATTAATTTTCCTTCTCAGAAATAAGTATCCCTTAGAACTTATTTTTGTAGACATCTCTTGTGCTGTTACAATGACCTACAACTTTTTACGTATGTATGTCTTAACTGCTTTACTTTTTTCATCTGTAATGATTCTATAAAAGTGATGTGTCAGTGAAGGTCTAAATTACGCAACTCTAATCCTTCCTTTTACAACATAATAAGGACATTATATCCTATTATACTTATAGGCAAAATTCTACATTAAGGGCACTTGAAAAATATAGGAGAAAATGTGCTTTTTTATTTTATTTTATTATTTTATTTTACTGATAAGTCATCCGCCAAAAGAAGTGTATTTTCTTCATGATCCTTTAGACCAAGGAATCAAATCTTGAGAAATCTAAAGCTGGAGATATTTCTTTACCATGGCAAAACACTACCTTATAAGCAAACAGGACATGTGATAAGCCACCGTCAAGTTCTGATTGAAGGGTTTCCAGAAATCTCCCAGCCCACTCTGCTAAACTCACACTTCTACAAATCTGTATGATTGTGTGAAATATAAAGCCCCTGATACTGCCTTTCATGCAGAAACAATAATTAGAACACCTGCTATATGCACAAAGCAAGAAACAAAGTAAGAACAAAGCATAGATGTTTCATTCCTACATAGAAAGGGGAACAAAGTAATCTCAGAAGGTAGAGGGAGGGAAAGACCTGGGATCAAAATAGGAATGGGATGTTAAAAAAGAAGGCAGGATCAGGTATTGGAATGGACAGGAGAGAATACAGAGGATCAGGAAATTGAATAGAAACATGTAGCAGTTGGAGCTGGGGAGCTGGGGTAGCCACTAGGAAGTCTCAGACACCAGGGAAGGGAGAGACTTCTAGGACCCAATGTGATTACTTTAGCCTAAATGCTCAACAAAGGGGAGAGAGAAACTGTAGAGCCCACCTCCAGTAAGTAGATAGACACAGCCACTCAGTTGAGTGATGGGGCCATCCGTTCATCTAAAATTTTCTAACTCAGAAATGTTCCCACCCAGAAGAGACAGGGACAAAAAATGAAACAGAGATTGAAGGTAAGGCCATCCAAAGACTGCACCACCTAGAGATCCATCCCATTTGCAGACACCAAACCCTGACACTATTGCTGATGTCAAGAATTGCTTGCTGACAGCAGCCTGGTATAGCTGTCCCATGAGAGTTATTACCAGCACCTGACCAGTACAGATGAAAATACTCACAGCCAAGCATCGAACTGATCCCAGGGACCACAATGGAAGAACTAGGGGAAGGACTGAAGTAGCTAAAAGGAATTGCAACTCCATAAGAAAAAAATATGATATTAACCAACTAGACCCCAGAGCACCTAAGGACCAAAGAGTACACATGGAGGAACCCATGGCTCCAGCTGCATATGTAGCAGAAGATGGCCTTATCGGGCTTCAGTGGGAGCGGAGACCGTTGGTCCTGTGGAAGCTTGATACCCCCAGCATAGAGCAATGCTAGAGCGGCGAGGCAAGAGTAGGTGAGTGGGTGGAGGAGAACCCTCATAGAGGCAAAGGGAAGTGGAAGAGAGGGGATGAAATGGAGGAGTGTTGAGGAGTAATCAAGAAATGTGATATCATTTGAAATATAAATGAATAAAATGATTAATATAAAAATCTCAAAAAATAAATAAAAAAAAAGAAACTACACAGAATTATGTGTAACATGTCCAAGGTAAACGGAAATTCAAAATCTGTATCTTGGTTTCAGAAGGAGGGATCAAAAAGACAAAAGAATAAAAACTTGCCTTGCATAATGGTATATATTAACTTTAATACTGTTGGATTAGACAATACATAGAAAAATGATATGACATTGTTAATTCCTCTTTTGAAACATCTTTCTCTCTGTAGACAAAAGTGGCTTGCTTTGAATGCTCTACCCTCAATCCTTGGCTTCTTTTTGGCTTGGATTACATTTCTGTGTGAGCACATCCAGCTGAATGTTCTTATAACTTTCTGCATAAAAATCTATGTACTTATTTGTCACAAATGAGGCAAAAATTCTGGAAAGATCTCTATATAATTAAGTAAAATTTTAAATGAAATATTTAAGTAAGAAAAAGTTGATGCTTTGTTAAAGATGTTGATTCCTTAAAACAGGATATTTTTCTCTAGCTGATCAAGAGTCATACTTTTAAAATTATGTGAGGGAAATGACTTAAAATTATTCTTTTGTTCAGTCTTAAATATTTTACAAGCAAACAGTTATATCAAAAAGAAATATTAACTTGGATTTCTCACATATTTGGTAATAATAATTTACATAAATAAGACTTTAAAATAAGCTTTCTAAAAGAGATATTGAATCTTCCCACTAGGAAATTCAGGATACTTATGTTCCAGAAATATACTAAAATCTTATGCTTATTTATTTAAAAATGTTATCGTTCTGTCTACTACCTATACACCCTTTATCTGTCAGTTATAAACATCCTTTATAAATAAGTGTTAATAAGATATCAATTCATGTTAATTAGATGGCTAATTATATTTCTAACTTAATAATATATGTAACTGTGTTTCCATTACTTTTACTTAAATTATAACTATACAATAATTCCCATGTCTGCACATGTGGTTCTCCAATGCTCTCCACATATTGTTCATATCTGATACCATTATATCTAGTGATTATATCTCATTGTTCAAATACACATATCTAACAATTCTATGTAATTATGGATGTACTAACTACCTATGTATTTATTTGTGTAGGAATGTACATATGTAGGTAGGTAGATGTGCATCACTCTGTAAGTATTATCTATATAGTTCAATATATATACAAATATATGTGTGCATATATGTGAATATAAACATGTGAATATATATTTATTTTTAATTTCTCATGCTCTCAGTAATTTTAGTCACTGATTCATTATTCCTGCTCTTCTATCCATGTTATCCTACTTAAGAATTTATATTTTACATACCAAAAGTTGCATGTTGATCTTTTCAGTTTTACTACAAAGAGTTTAAACACATTCACAATATTCATTTGAAAAACTTTATAGTAAGCAAAGTCTGAGTAAACATGGCCTTCATGCCTTCATTTTATTTGTCATTCCCTTTTGGTAAAGAAACATCACAAAGCAGAGCCAGAGCCTGTAAATCAGAGTGAGAGCTATAAAGTGAGCAACAACAAACGATCTCTTAGGGATGAAGTTATAGCATTTCGCACAGCACTGATAAAAATGTGAATTATTATAATTGCTATATTCTACACAGAAGGCAATGTGAAAATGGCTGTGAAATTGAAACTATAAATATACTGAAACTTACTTGGTAGAGACCTGTTCTATCTTATCTAATATGAGGTCAACATAATCAATATATTTATAAGTGATAGTTTAATTATAAGGTCTATATGTACATCTTTAGAACATCTAAGTGCCTAATCATAGAACTAGACATTACAAATAATATGGATTAGATTTTTATTACGTAAGTTTTTATTAAAATTTTATTAAATGATTTTTATTAAATAGATGTTAAATATGCATATAAAATATATGAATAACACATTATAAATATAGTAAGCATGATGTTGACTATCATATAGAACTTAATCATATACTTTGAGATATGAAATAAAGTGTTGACAAATGATTGAGGTTTTTTTCATAAAACCAAGACGCCCATTGTCTTTTGCAGTATTTTTCAGATTTTATTTCTTCACAAAAGAAATGTGAAACTATACTTTCATAATCTGGTCGTTTGAATAACCATAAGCCCCATAAGCTCTTATATTTGAATACATGTTGCCCAGTTGGTAGACCTGTTAATGACTTATTAGCAGGCATGACCCTGTTTTAAAAAAAATGTTTCACCAGGGACATCATTGATGTTTCTAAAGCACATGCCAGATCCAGTCTCTCTTTCTGTGCCTCATGCTGTGCATCTGGTATAAGCTGTCAACTTTTGCTGCCAGTACTGTATCTGCCTGCTTGCAGCAGTGCTCATAACCATGATGGTCAGAGGTACACGCTCTTGAAACTACAATCTCTACTAATTTGTATTCTTCTATAAATTGCCTTGTCATGGTACCTCTTCATAAAGACAGAAGATATACCAAGACAAGTAGCTTCATCTGATATCTGCTAAGTCCTATAATTTCTTTACACACTTTTGACTACTCTCCTGTATGAAAATTGATGAAATTGATCCTTAATGCAGTAAAACTATAGTTTCACTAAAATATAAAACCTACTATAATGTAATCATACAATCTGACCACTAAAGGAAAATGTTTACAACTGCCAATGTATATTCAAGATTATATATTTGAATAAGTATAATGTTTAACTTTCTAATCAAAATGAATAAAATCCAGGATAAAATAGGGGATAATATTTGACGCAGAATTTTTCTCTTTACAACATATTTATTTCACTTGCTAGTGGTTGGTGTCATCACTTCAATATTATAATACAACAATTTGGTCCTTCTCTCCTTCACTTTGGCATGTGACTACATAGAGTCTTTCCCTTCCTTCTAGGAACACTGATGGAAAATGTATGGTAGAAGAATGTACAAATAATCATGTACATAACTCTCACTTTATATCTGGTAACAAGACATAGCTGGTATCCACATTCTCTAATTCTTAATTTCTCAGTCCTTCACCAAATATTTTAGCTTCATGGTTTCTTAACTAATTGGGTGATCAAAGTTATCAGTTGCAGAATTTTTCTGTCTTAGTTTTCTTACCATGATTTTGTTCTTACAGCTTTTTCTATTAGCTTAAGTCTAATAGAAAACTATTGCACAACTTTAAATGTTCCAGGTTAACACCTTTCTTCATGTGTACAAACCATGAAAAAAAATTTATCTCTTTTAGTTACTCAGTATCTGTCACCACAGACAATGCCATAAATTCCATTTTTGGCTTTTTACATCTGTGGGTGTTAGGGTGAGTAGATATCACTCTTAACTTCAAGCACAAAGGCATCACCATTTTCTATTGAAGTACACATTTATCTGACATTAATATCTACAGATCTGTGGATATTAAACTCCATGCGGGAGGAACTGAAAGTTTTAGAGCATGTTGTGCTAGGTATCAGTGAATGGGAGCCTTCCCATGTTCACACCAATATGCCTTAAAGAAATGTTGTCACATCCCTGAAAACATTTCACATGTATCACATTATAGTTGAGTCTTTAAGAAGCTATTTCACGTTTTTTATCAGGCCTGCTGCTTCAAGACATTGAAAAGTGTTTCAAGATGAGTGAATTTGATCAATCTCTATTGAATTCAAAAGAATGAATTGAGATCTTAGAATAAATTCATTACTTCAAAGTGATATTCTTGTTTAAATGAAAGTCTTTGTAGGATATCAGACAAAATGGTAGATCAGACAATTTTTTAACTCACCAAATGATAATTTTCATAGAACATTATATGCAGAAAAGGCCAGTTCACAGCTCACACTCCTATGCTAGACACAATGCTCTGCATATTCTACAAATGAACTAGTCTAGTGCAGACAGTAAATAAGAAACTCTTAGAGCACAAAAATTAATAGTATCATATTGACTATTCACTGCCAATCTCTATTTTGGTAAGAGTACACACTCAATGGTAGATATAACAGCACATTCATGATTACTGGTAGTATATGGATGAAACTGTCCCGCAGTTTCATGGACCGGGTTCTCTCTCGAAGGGAGGAAAAGACCTGAAACACAGAGTTCGAGAACAAAAGAAGACAAAGCCAAGTTGTACCCCAATCAAGGCTTCCAACTTTACTTTTGGGGTTCAGGATTTATATGTACACGAGAAAGCAAAGTTGGATCTCTAGGTTACAGTGACATTTGCATAACATAAACAATGTGGGAGGAGTCAGGAAAGAGTCAAAGGGAAGCTGGGCTGGTGTGAGTTCTTGAGGGCGGGGGCTCAGGGTGTCCCATGGCTCCTGGGAGAAGTTGGAGGCACGGCCCACGGTGGGGGAGGAGGTGAGTAGAGGATGTCCTCAGGTGGTCAGTTTGTTTACACTCAACAATGTCCTAGCCATGCCTTCCTCTGGAATCCTCAAAGGTGGAACTCAGAGCAGTGGGCCTTTGTTCTAGGCACAACAATCGTGAGTTGAGTCTCTGGAGTTAAGACAAGAAGGGAGGGACCTAACATATGGACAGCCAAAATCCATGAATAGTCTTCTTCTGTGACATGTCATCACTTTTTTATGGGTATTGTCACATAGCCAGGGAAGGATTGGTTTGTAGCCACAGAACAAAACGTTTTTGTCCTTTCAAAGAGCATCCTGCTTTTAGAGACAACTCTAGTGAGCTTTCTCACAGGACACATTCCATCTTTATATCTTCTGCCTATTCAAAGATATTTACTCACTTCTTTCCCCAAATATTGATTTACCATAATTTTTCAGTGATACTTCTTTTAAACATCTGACCATATACCTAAATGATTGGCCAAAATTGTGAAGGCAGGCATTTAATTTTAGCATTGAGCATTTAGTCTAAACAATTGTTTTTGCAATAAAAATGAACAACCTAGGCAGTACTTGATTTCTGTCTGCTAGGCAGATTTATTTTCAACCTTTTCCTTCCTGGATATATCAGAAAGTTTGGAGAGTCTTTCCTCTACTATCTGGTAACATATGCGATGATGCAGAACCATCTTTCACTCAGACATTACCCCTGTCCTCTTTGGTTGATTGATTTTAGGGAACTTTCTACAATGTCATAGTTGCAGATGGAGAGAAGACACCATAGCAGGCATGAGTACTATGGAATTTTAACCAGCATGAATGGTAACCTACCTGTATCTTCACAGACTTCCACTTCTACTCGGTATTAAGATAATACTGTACATAGTCAACATTGTGGCTTCATGGATGACATAATATTTAGTTCATTATAAGAAGCTCTGTATTAATATTTTTGAGGTGGGTGGGTGGCCTCACTTTACAGAAGGTTATGCCTATTCACTGGATATGGTCTCTATGGGTTCTATCTCCCCTTTGTTAGGTATTTTAGCTACTGTCTTCGCTGTTGGGTCCTGGGAACCTTTTGGGTCCCTTGTATCTGAGACTTTCTAGTAGCTACCCCCATTATTCCACTGCTACTCTCCTCCTTTCAAATTCCTAGCCCTCTGTACTTCTCCCCCATCTCCACCAGGATCTAAAATGGCTCTTCTTTTTGTCCCCCCCTCCTTTTGCCCTCCCAGATCCTTCTCTTCCTCTACTCCTGAGACTATTTTCTTCCCACTACTGAACATGACCGTAGCATCCACAATTTAGTGTGGTCTTCTTTCTTCTTGAGTTTCATATGGTCTGTGAGTTGTATTGTGGATATCCGGAGCTTCTTTTTGGCTAATATCCACTTATCAGTGAGTATATACCATGTGTGTTCTTTTGTGACTAGGTCACCTCACTCAGGATGACATTTCCAAGTTCCATTAATTTGCCTAAGAATTTCATGAATTCATCATTTTTAATAGCTGAGTAGTACTTCATTGTGTAAATGAATACATTTTCTGTATCCATTCCTCTGTTGAGGGATATCTGGGTTCTTTACAGTTTCTGGCTATTATAAGTAAGACTGCTATGAACATAGTGAAGCATGTGTCCTTGCTATATGTCACCTCACAGCCGTCAGAATGGCTAAGATCAAAATCTCAGGTTAAAGCAGATGCTGGCAAGGATGTGGAAAAAGAGGAACACTTCTCTATTGTTGGGCTTGCAAGCTGGAACAACTTTTTTTTGTTGTTTTTTGTTTTTTGTTGTTGTTGTTTTCTGAGGATTATAGCTATATTTCAAGCTATATCTATATCTGTAATGATCACCAGTTGTTTTATTATTATTATTCAGAAGTAATATATTATTAGTATAGAATACAGATTCAGAAGGCAACTATATAGGGTTAGATTTACTCTTCAAATTATCAATAGATATAGCCCTATCTTGTGTTTAATATAACTTTAAAACATTACTTAGTTTTGGAGAATTTTTACTAGTACAAGAAGACAGTTGTTTGAATAATAATTAATAATAATAATAAATAATGCTTTGTACATCATTTAAAAATAGAGCCTCTTTAACTAGTCCTAGGGAAGCAAAACTGCTTGGATAAACCACTTGAAAAAGTCTATAAAATCTGTACTTCTAGTTCATTTAAAAATATATATTAGATTTCTCTGAAGCAAGAACAGACACATGGTACTCGCTTCGGCAGCACATATACTAAAATTGGAATGATACAGAGAAGCATCACATGGCCCCTGAGCAAGGATGACATGCAAATTCGTGAAGAGTTCCATATTTTCCTACTCTTAAAAAAAAAAAAAGACTAGACACTTGGTGTTCTCTTATTGTGAAATGGTTTGAGCTGAGAATCACCAATTGTTGATTACTAAACTTATGTTCTTACTTCACCATTCTTGTTCTTCATTGAGGTTTTCTTTTAAATGTTAAAATAAAATGTCCTCGAGCAAAAAAACAAGTTATCTCATAGAAATATATTCCAAACTCACTTTTTCATTAATTTTTTTAATTTTGGGAGTTGATGAATTCTTTGACTGGCAATATGATTACGGACGTGAGGTCATTTTGCTTTCAGGCAAAGGGTCCTTCAACGTTTCCCCTGAAGTAGCTACACAGTGCAAAAAATGCACTGCTGTATTCTGATCTCAGGTATTCATTATTGACTCTCACTGTGCAGCGTACGATTCCTGTCTTTAGCTTATTGATCATCCGAATAATCAAGACACACAAGATTTTCTTATGCAAACATCTGAGAGGCTAGAGAGATCGGTGACATTTCAAAAGTGATTTCTGGTCTTCTACACTACAAAGGTACAGTTCCCAGCACTTATGATGAGTGCTTACAGACAGCTGAAATTAGATCTCTAAACAACATAACACCTCTCTGGCACATTCATATACACCTGACATTCACAGAAGTGAATGAAAAGTAAATGAATGATTTTATACATTATGGAATCAGCGTTTTGCTTTATTTTAATATGCCAAGTAAAATCTGTTTACTCCAAATGGTACATAGAAAAAATTCAATAAATCATCAGAAAAAGTTTTAAAATATGGATTTCTAAACATATTTCTGGGAGTTTAATTCATATTATTTATTTTAAAGTTAGAAAGTGAAGAATTTTAAATTTCTATTTAGCATTATATTTTGTTTTGCTTTTTTTTTTTGAGTAAAAACAAAAGTATCAGTTATTTCTTTTGCCTTATCCTAACCAGCATCAGGAGGTTTATGTCTTGTGTACATGGTATAAAATTTGCATCATCAGATTAATGACTCACAACCAAACACAAAGCTGTTTTAGTTCTGGGGTAATGTGTTTATGAGTAAAGTAAGACTTGCAAGCACAAATACCTGAGTTCAGTTCCCAAAGAATGTTCTCATAATCCCATGGTTACGGGAATGAAGACATCAAGGGTTAGGATTTTGATACACAGCCATCCTAGCATATTTCATGAGTTCTAGCTCACTAATATTTACACCTCTGACACACACACACACACACACACACACACACACACACACACACAAGCATACACACAGGTAAACACACACAATTGTAATCATATTAACAACTAAAATTAAAAGACCCATTATGCTAAGTATTCTCACAATTTAAGATGTTACTAATATTGTTCATTTATATAATGTCTCACATGTCGATGGATAAGCCACTGAGCTTTAATGTGTCCCATCTGCTTTCCTAAAACCATGAATAAGGAACTGTGGGGAAATTAAGCACTATAATAACTGCAACATGCTGATTACTCTGGTTCTGTACATTATATTCATTATTTCTTATAGTAAGATTTGCCGAGGAGATTCAAAATAGCTCATTCATTTATATTTCTCTAATATAACCGCTTTGCTTGGAAAGATTAAAATAATTATGTCTATATCTGCCATTTGATTGGAAAATTGTAAAAGATTTTCTCATAAAATTAGTTCAGTCTCATTGTTTGGTGCTTTACAGAGTGCACGGTGACATCTATTGGGTATATAATTCCCTAATTGAATTTAATAGGTTTTGTTGCTGTTGTTGTTGCTCATCTGTTTTTTGTTTGTAGATTTCTTTTTATCATTTCAACTGCATTTTAAGAAAATAACATTAATTGTTCACACAAAAGTTTCATTGGTCACCTACCTAAATCTTCACTAAAAATTTCTCAATAATTTTAGTTCATTGTACTTCATGTTATATTTAAGAATCAGAAAGACTTCTTTCCTAGGGTTTCTATCTCCAGAGTTGTCTCTCTTTGTAATTTCTTAACTGTTTCTACTTCCATTTTTAGCCACTATGTTCATAGCAGGCTTATTTATAAAAGCCAGAAACTGGAAACAACCCAGATGTCCCTCAACAGAGGAATAGATACAGAAAATGTGGTACATCTACACAATGGAGTACTACTCAGCTATTAAAAACAATGAAGTTATAAAATTCTTGAGGAAATGGATGGACCTCGAGAATATCATCCTGAGTGAGGTAACCCAATGACAAAAGAACACACATGGTATTCATTCTCTGATAAGTGGAGATTAGCCTAGAAGATCGGAGTATACAAAGTACAAACCACAAACCATAAGAAACTCAAGAAGGAAGCCAAAGCGAGGATACTTAGTTCCTCCTTAAAAGGGGGGACAAAATACCCATGGAAAGAGTTATAGAAGCTAACTATGGAACAAAAATTAAAGGAAGGACAATTCAGAGATTGCTCCACCTGGGAATCTTTCCCATATTCAATCATCAAATCTAGACACTATTGTGGATGCCAACAAGTGCTGGGTGACAGGAGACTGAGATAGCTGTCTCCTGAGAGGCTCTGGCAGTACCCAACTGTCTTAGTCAGGGTTTTTATTCCTGTACAAACATCATGACCAAGAAGCAAGTTGGGGAGGAAAGGGTTTATTCAGCTTACTTCCACATGGCTATTAATCACCAGAGGAAGTCAGGACTGGAACTCAAGCAGGTCAGGAAGCAGGAGTTGATGCAGAGGCCATGGAGGGATGTTTCTTACTGGCTTGCTTCTCCTGGCTTGCTCAGCCTGCTCTCTTATAGAACCCAAAACTTCCAGCCCAGGGATGGCACTACCCCTTTGATCACTAATTGAGAAAATGCCCCACAGCTGGATCTCATGGAGGCATTTCCCCAACTGAAGCTCACTTCTCTGTGATAACTCCAGCCTGTGTCAAGTTGACACACAAAACTAGCCAGTACACCAACTAATACAGAAGTAGAGGCTCACAACCATCCATTGGACTGAGCACAGGGTCCGCAATGAAGGAGCTAGAGAGAGGACCCAAGGAGCTGAAGGGTTTGCAGCCCCTTAGGACGAAAAACAATATGAACTAACTAGTACCCTCAGAGCTCCCAGGGACTAAAACCCCAACCAAAGAGTACACATGGTGGGACTCATGGCTCCAGCAGCATGCATATAGCCGAAGATGTCCAAGCCAGTCATCAATGGGAGGAGAGGACTTTGGCCCAGTGAAGGGTCTATACCCCAGTGTAGGGGAACGTCAGGGCCACTTAGCAGGAGAGGGTGGGATGGTGAGCAGGGGGAGGGGAGAGGGAACAGGGGATTGTTTTAATTTTTGGTTTGGTTTGGGAAAGGAGATACTGTAAATAAGAAAATATCTAATTAAAAAAAAGAATCAGAAAGACAACCTCTATGATTTTACTTCAATACTTACCTTCAGGGTAGTAGTATGTTCTACAGCACTGAATATATAACTACAAAATATAATATTAAAAATAACAATTTTAATAACTTAGCTAAAAATATTAAAAATTATAGAGATAATGCAATAATATAGATATAAATAGAGTGTTTTTTGATAAAGAAATCACAGTGAGGAAGTTACAGTCAAAGGCAGAGTAAATATTGAATATCTATAATATTTTTTATTTGCTTTTTTATGTTCAGTCAGTATAGAAAATAAGATGTAATGAATTGTGATTACCACAGTTTCTGGAAGTTTAGCTACAGAGGCTGACTGCTGACTATGCTTCATGTTCTTTCACCTCACTTGACAATGGAATTTGTACTTTTCGGGACATTCATACTCATGAAGAGAGTCATTGTTCCTCCTTTGACATTATGAAATACAACATTCTAACTATATTCATCATCTACTATAACTCAACATCCTTGGCACTGTAAGGCTCCCAAGTTATTCTCATCTCCTTGTTCTCAGTTCCTCCTTTGACATTATGAAATACAACATTCTAACTATATTCAACATCTACTATAACTCAACATCCTTGGCACTGTAAGGCTCCCAAGTTATTCTCATCTCCTTGTTCTCAGTCATTCCATTCTATGGGAGCAAAGGTGACTGTGTATGTATGATATTAACACACATGAGGTACCCACAGCAATGATGTCAAGACATTGCACAGGGTCCTTTTTTCTTTTTTTGAACAGTTGTCACTGAGCAAAGGAAGTACTTTTTTTTTAACTTTCCACAAAGACAAGTATCCCATTCAGACATATGACAAGGCTCAGCAATTGACAGAAATGATAAAAGGCATAAAGAACAAGCTACACAAATAGAAAAATTCTCAAAAGCAGTAACTGTTAGAGTTGCTCATGAGAAACAGGTCTCTATATATGACCTGAACCAGCCAGTGCTAGAAATACATGAATCAAAAACAAAGATTCTTATCTCTGTGTCCTCTTCACACATGCATGTCTCGATATCCCAAGACATGGAAAAAAGAATTCAAGTTGAGACCCTTAACATCAAGTATTCTCACTGTCCTGGGATAGCCATTTCAAAGTTTGGCTAATATATTAATTATGACATAAAACAAAATGTTAATGTTTTAATCATTGAACCTTAAAGTGTATGTACATGTTTGCTTGAGTGCTGTGGCAGTTTGAATAAGAATGCCCCCAGTAAGTCTCACGTATTTGAATGTTTGGTCATCAGAGAGTGGCACTACTTGAAAGAGATTAGAGTATGGCTTTATTGGAGTAGGTATGATCCTGTTAGAGGAAATGTGTCACTGGAGGTAGGCCTAGGGGGTTGCAAAGGACCAAGCCATTCCCAATGTTTCTCCTTTCCTGGTGCCCGACGACTCAGATGTGGAACTTTCAGCTCCTTCTCCAGTCTCATGTCTAACTGCATACCACCATGTTCCTTGCCTTGGTAGTAAGAAATTAAACCTCTGATATTGTTAGCTAGCTTTAATATAATGTTTTCCTTTATAAGAATTAGCATTGTCATGGGGTCTCTTTTCAGCATAAGAATTCTCACAAAGATCCCTTCATAGATGTGTGTGTACAACATAGTTGCCTACTGTCCGCAGAAGATAGAAGAGTATGTTGGATTCCCTAAACATGGTGTTATGGGGGGTTGTGAGCTGCTGTATGGGTACCAGTAGCTGAACCCAGATCCTCTACAAGAGCAACAAGTGAATGTCTCAGTTATCTATTTAGCCAGTGGACCTTATGTAAAGTTTCATTCTTCAGAATTCAGCTTGGAGCCTACAACTATGGATACAATTATATTTTTTTGTAAGTAGACATTTTTTATTATTCCATACCTTGCTATTAAAAAAATAAATCACTAAAATGATGACATGAAAGCCTGTGGGTTTTATTACTAAAGCAAATTTACTTTCTTGTTTGTTTACTTATAATCATATTATAGAAACAAATAAAGGCAAAAAGGCAAGATATTCGATCTAGCACAGCCAGAAAGGCCAGAATACTTACCTGAGGAAACAATTCTTTTGTATACAAGTTGTCTTAGAAGGTTCATTCTACATTTGTTGTTTAATTGCATTTGTATAAGAATTTCTAAGTGTTTCTGCAAGGAGAAGATAATTAGGTAAGTTAGACAAATCAATAAAACTGTTAAAGGTATTCCTTGGCTGTCTACAAACTAAACAAAGATATGCTCATCTTTCAAGTCAGTGGAGTGTCACAGATATAATTAATGCATTCTGTACCTGTGATAAACTATTAGCTCGTCATTTATCTGAGCAAAAACTAGAAATTTACCATATATAAGAGTGACACAGGAATCTAAAAGGTGCCAAGTTATGCTATAATGGGTAACTTCTAGTTCAAAGAGCAGAGTAAAATTGTAATCTAACACATCTCAAAATATACAAT
>JADRCD010226707.1:0-15673 GCA_019843815.1 Montemys delectorum
TTTTTCCTTTCTTTCTCTTCCTCCTCTTCCTCTTCTTCTTCTTCTTCTTCTTCTTTTTTTGAGACACTCTCATGTAGTCCAGGTTGTCTTCCAACTCTCCATGTGGCTGAGACTGGCCTTGAACTCCCAATGCTCCTTCCTGTGCCTCTCTTTTTTCTCTTTCCTTTTTTCTTTCTTTTCTTTTTTTTTTTTTTAAGATTTATTTTATTTATATGAGTGCACTGTTCCTAGAAGAGGGCACCAGATCCCATTACAGATGGTTGTGAGCCACCATGTGGTTCCTGGGAATTGAACTCAGGACCTCTGGAAGAGCAGTCAGTGCTCCTAACCACTGAGCCATCTCTCCAGCCCTCCCTATGCCTCTCAAGTGCTGAAGTTAAGTATTAGGGTTCCCATTTGCAGTCAGGTTCTTTGTGCACAACCCTCTGTTCACACTGCATGCTAGCCTAGCTTCAAGGACTCGGTCCCCACAGGGCTGACACTGTGGTCCATTGAGTAACTAAGCCCACAGGTCCTTATCCCCACAGAA
The DNA here is from genome assembly GCA_019843815.1 of Montemys delectorum. Classification (NCBI taxonomy): domain Eukaryota; kingdom Metazoa; phylum Chordata; class Mammalia; order Rodentia; family Muridae; genus Montemys; species Montemys delectorum. The sequence continues at coordinate 530 of JADRCD010226707.1, forward strand.
GCAAGCATGGCAAGGAGACAGACGCTCACTCGGCTGTGGCCCTCACTCTCAGCCGCACTATTGGAAAACTTTGCTATCAAGACTACACTCTGAAGCACTAAAAAAAAAAAAATGTGTATATGCACACACTCATGGCACACAAGCACCACCAGAAATCGGCACTGGATGTCTTTTTTTTTTTTTTTAACAGTGGCTCTCTCTGAGCCTGGATCTTACTGATTCACTAAACTGACTAACCAGCCAGTGAGTGAGCTCTGGAGATTCATCTGTTTGGACCCCCACCTTCCCAAGCTAGATAAGTTCTATATACTACTGTGCCTGGCTTTTACGTGAGTATTAAGGATGCAGCCTGAGCCATCTTTTCAGCCCCAAAAGCTCTTGTGTGTGTGTGTGTGTGTGTGTGTGTGTGTGTGTGTGTGTGTGTCAGGGTCTCACCATGCAGCCCTATTCAGCCTTTCAGCCTTGATCTCACAGAGATCTGTGAGTTCTGATGAGACCAGGGCAAACCAGAAAGGGCTCAGTGGCATTTAAGGAAGTGAAAGAGGCTTTGCAGTCAGGAAGAAGAGGGGCCCCCAAAAGACTAAGGGCTATTAGGAACCACAGAATCTCTGAAATAGAGGGGTTTATTGAACTGTTGAAAATTCTAGCCAGAAAGAGGTCTGGGGCCAGCAGAGGTTCCTTTTAGAGGAATAAGTAGCAAGGGGGAAATATGGCTGCCAGGCAGGCATGATGGCTCTGGACTAGAGTACCAGAGCTGACAAACCTCACTCAGGTAGAAGACCTGGAATTACAGGCTAACCTCACTTAAATTGGACCCTGTCTCAAGAACAAACAAAATGGATGAAGTTAGACATGGTGGCATACCCATTTTATCCCAGCTTTTGAGAGGTAGAAGCAGGAGTGTGAGGCTAGCCTGAGCTACATAAGACTCTGCCTCACAAAAACCAAAAGCAGAAAAAGGAAGTTTGTCTGCCAAACTCATGTCTAAGAGCTATTTTTAAAAAGTCTGTGTTGGAGTCTGGTGAGATGATTCAGTAGACCAAGGCACTTGCTACGAAGCCTGATAACCTGAGTTTAGTCCCTGGTTCCCACATCGTGAAGGAGAGAACCAACTCCTGAAAGTTTTCCTGAACCCCACAAGTGCACTATGGAACATAAATGCCAAACACACATATATACACATGCGCACAGGTACACACAAAATGAAATCCAATACTAGAGATGGGACTTGGGACTCCATATGTACTGGATGAGCGTTCTACTGCTAAGTTACACATGCAGTTATAACACACATTTTGTTTTGTATTTTGCTTTGAAACAGGATTTCCCTATGTAGCTCTGACTGGCTGATACTATTTGGAAGTGTGGCTTTGTTGGAGTAGGTGTGTCACTGTAGGTGTGGGCTTTAAGACCTGAATCCTAGCTGCCTGGAAGCCAGTCTTCTCCTAGCAGTTTCCAGATGAAGATGTCTACACTAAAGACTTTTATGCAAGTTCTCAAAAGGATGGCAGGGGTTGAGGAGGTGGCTCAGTGGGCACTGGCTGTCCAGCCTGACAATCTAAATTCAATCCCTGGCACTCACAGGGTGGACATGAGAGCACACTCCCAAAAGTCATCCTCTGACTTCTACACGAAAGTCACAACACACACACACACACACACACACACACACACACACACACACTAAATAAAATGAAATGCTTTTTAATTTTTTTAAGAACAGATTAAACGTACATCTACCGATTTGGAGGAATAAACAGAGATCTTCAGAATATCATCAACAGTATGTGTTGTGGTTTTTCACCAAAAAAACAAACCTGTAAATGCCAAGTAACTCTCAGGGCCTCCAGCTGAGGAAGGAACGCACTTCGCCTCCTTCCCGTGTTGGGCTTGGCTGTATGACTTGCTTTGGCCCATGCGATAGTAACAAATGTCCTGTGAGCAGAGCCTGCCCTGTGCTCCCAGAGTTCCCGATGTTCATTTGTTTTGGCTTTGGGGTTTTTGATGCTGGGCATCAACCCAGGGCTTTGCACATGCTAGGCAAGTGCTCAACCACTGAGCTCCGCCCATGGTCCCTGGTTACATAATTTGACTTTGTTCCTGGAGTTTGCACAGTAACCTTCAGAAGGGCACACCTAAGGTATCCACTAGCCCAAGAAGGATTAGGAACGTTCAGGTCAGCCCAGATCATCTGTGGATGGAAGCAGAGCTGCCCAGCCTGTATCTGCAGATCCAGGTACACAAGAATAAAGAATCACTGCCCTAATATGTTAACTCCTCACGGGCCAGGGCTACACTCCAGTGTGTGTGATGTGTGTGTGTGTGTGTGTGTGTGTGTGTGTGTGTGTGTGTGTAAGAGAAGGAAGGGAGGAAGAGGAGAAGAGATAGGGAAGGATAGGAAGGGAAGGAGAGAGGGAGGGTAAGCCCATTTACTTTCCATGGTCCTGGGGCCTGGAGGGGCCTATATCAAGGTACAAATATCTGCAGAGCTGGACCTGATAGTGTGTATCTGTAGTCCCAGCACCCGGGAGTTAGAGTCAGGAGAGCCCAGAGGTCGAGAGCATGACTATCAATATGGCTCATGGTTAAAGGTGTTTGCTGCCATGCCTGACAACCTGAATTGATGTCCAGAGCCCCAGAATTGTGGATGGAAAGAACCAAATCCTACAAATTGTCTTCTGACCTCCACATGTCTGCTCACTCAAATACATCACACACACACACACACACACACACACACACACACACAATTTATTGAGAGAGAAGATAACATTCAGAATTTATCCACTTTACACTTGTACAACTGGCCCAGGTCCATTTATAAGGAAGGAGCCCAGATGACCTAAACAGAGGACCCTGGGCTCGCTAGTAGGGCACATGATCCACCCACAGTGTCCCTTCTTTGGGACCATCTTAGCCAATGTGAGCTAGCAGTGTGGTTAGCAGACATCTACCATCTTCACCAAGCCCCTGCACTTATACATTCCCACCCTGCTTCTCCTTTGAGAAATGGCTTCCTCCAGCCTGTCAGCTTGGGTGGAATGTGTAAGGTAGAATCCCAGCTCAAGGGTAAGGAGCAAGAGGTGTGCTGTTTGGGGGCATTTTGAAAGTTATTTGATGTGACATTATTCATTTGGAATGACCATGGTGGGATCACAGAAGTCACCAGGCACTACAAATCAAAGCTGCCAGAGTTAGAGATTTGTCAACACGTGAATAAGTCAGGTCTGGTCAATGAGAGGGCCACAGTATCCCCGCCATGATTTAGTGTAGGCATGTGTGGCCACTAGAGTGCTGGCACATAGGTGTTGTGCTCTGTTAGCAATCCTGAACTTTGAGCCCATGGCTCAAGGAGCCATGCAGGACGAGAAGCCTTGATCCCACACTTTCTCAAGCAAAAATTTCCCCTTCATCTCCAATTACACAAGCCAATTTCTTTTGTTTGTTTTGAGACAGGATCTCATGAAGCTCAGGCTAGCCTAAAACCTCTCTGTGTCTACACTGGCTTTGATGATCCCAATCCTCCTGCCTCTATTTCCCAAGTACTAGAATTACAGGCAAGAGCTATGAGAGAGAGAGAGAGAGAGAGAGAGAGAGAGAGAGAGAGTGTGTGTGTGTGTGTGTGTGTGTATGTGTGTGTGTTGGTCTGAGCTGTAAACACATACCTGTAGTGCCCACAAAGACCAGAAGAGGGTGTTGGATCCCCTGGGACTGGAGAAACAAGTGGTTGTGGCTGTGATATGGGTGCTGGGCATCGAACTCGGGTTCTCTGGAAGAGCAACCTGTACTCTTAACCTCTCAGCCATCTCTTCAGCCCCTGGTTTGGGCTTTTTTTGAAACAGAACTCACAGTGTATCTTAGTCTGGCCTCAAATCTAAGGTGATCCTCCTGCCTCAGATTCCTAACTGCTGGGATTACAAGAGTGTGATGCTTGTCCTGCCGCCACTGAACATCTGTGTCTCACAATCCTAGCGCATCACCTAAGAACCATCCCACCTGGAGAGGGCACTCGATGTGAATGATAGGCAGAGGGCAAATTCGGGACGAAAATAGCAAACTAAAGTTAGCCGGGCTGAGCAGGGCCACCGTGTCTTGGGTTGGTCGGGAACATCCTGTCCAGAGGAAAGGATATTTAAGGAGAACGGAAGCAGTTCAAGTTCAGCTCAGCACAGCAGCCGAGGAAGAACATCCCAAACGCAGTGTGGCTCGGGTTGGATCCAAGAAGAGGGTGGGAAGGACAAACAACCCAGAATAGCTACTGCCTGCTGACCTCACACAGCTCCTCGAAGCTTCCCCTTTGAGTTTCAAATTTCCTTTATTCTCCACATCCCTCCTTCCTCCCTCTTCCTCTCCCTCTCTCTCTGTTTTTACTATTTGAGACAGTTTTTTTTTTTTTTACTATATAGCCCTGGCTGACTTGGAACTGTTTAGACCAGGCTAGCCACAAACTTCCTGACCTACCGTCCCCCTCAGCCTCTTGAGTGCTAGGTTGCAGACCAGCACACCGAGCCACACTCTGAAGCGGGTGTTAACTTCTTCCTCAGTCCTAAACTGGACTCCCAGGACTTAGCTTCTTGACCAAGATGTACCTACCAGGCAGAGGTAGAATTTAAACCCAAGCATCTTTTTTCCATGTAGACAGGCACATGGTCAGTGCAAACAAATGAATAAATTCACAAATACAGAAATTCAAATTTGTCTATAACGATTCTTCTATGAGTGGCCTCATTGGGTCTTTCTGTGTAGCACAGGCTGACTTCAAGTGCTAGGACTGCACACGTGCAAGTGCAAGCTTGGCTTTCTATAATGCTATATTTTTAAAAATAATTTAACTTTATTCTACGTACATTGGCGTGATGGTGTCAGATATCTGGAACTGGACAGTTACAGACAATTGTGAGGAGGTGCTAGGAATTAAGCCCAGGTCCTCTGGAAGAGCAGTGGGGACTCTTAACCACTGGTCCATCTCTCTGGCCCCAAGGAGGTCATATGTATATATGTATATGTATACACACACACACACACACACACACACACACACGTTTTAAAAACAGGGTCTTAGCCAGGCGGTGGTGGCACACACCTTTTTTTTTTTTGGTTTTTCGAAACAGGGTTTCTCCGTGTAGCCTGGCTGTCCTGGATCTCACTCCCAAGGAGGCGCACACCTTTAATCCTAGCAGATCCTTGGGAGGCAGAGGCAGGCAAATTTCTGAGTTTGAGGCCAGCCTGGTCTACAGAGGGAGTTTCAGGACAGCCAGGGCTACACAGAGAAACCCTGTCTCGAAAAACAAACAAACAAACAAACAAACAAACAAAAAAATAAGGGTCTTGCTATGTAGCCTTAGCTGGCCTAGAACTCACTATATAGATCAGACCAGCCTTGAACTCAGAAATCCACCCACCTCTGCCTCCCAAATGCTCTTATTAGTGCTCCTTGAACCCATCCTCCTCCCGCCTCTGCCTCCCTAATGCTGAGATAACACGTGTGTACCAACTTGTGTGATTTTTACAGCGCTGGGCATCAAATGCAAGGCTTCCTGCAGGCCAGGCAAGCACCCTATCCCGAGCTTCACCCTGGTCTCTATAATAAAACTTGACCACTATAATGCATCGTCTTTAACTCCTGCCCACTGAGTTTGGGTGAAACCCAATGGTACAGTAAGTGCTTGCCTGAGTCCCTCGGGTAGCTCCCGAGCCCTGAACAAAAATGAAAACCCCGTGCATTTCCCCAACAGTAATAAATAGTAAAAACATTTACTACGGCTACACTAAAAGCCAAGTAGTTTGTCTACACTCAAATTACAGTGGGAAACTAATTCTGGGCTTATTTTTCCACTAGTCGGAGGGCTCTGTCTACTCCATGACTTTCTACCATGAGCCAGATAATGACTAGAGGATCAATTATCCGCTAAGGGAGTGTGAGTACCCCCAGGTTCCCAGTAATATTGTAATTTGAATCCAGTTCTCCTTGGATCCAAAGGCCAGTCCAGGCTATCAATCACTCAGTCACAACAAAAGGATTAAGCAGAGGGATCATTTCTTGGAAGCATAGTTGGCCAGAAGGATTTACATTTCTTTGCAAGAAATCTAAGGATAACCAAAAGTATGTTAAATAAGGTGATTTGGGCCAGCAAGATGGCTCAGTAGACAGACACTGAGCCTGACAACCAGAGTTGAACCCCCCAAATACACAAACTCCTCCAAGTTGTCCTATGACCTCCACGTGCACTTGCGCCCTCCTCCACAAAACTATGTTTTAAAAAAAAAAAAGAAAAAAGAAAAAAGAAAAAAAAAAAAAGGATCTATGAGGCCCGGCTAAACCCAGGGGCTTTCAGGTCTCCGTTTCACCCCTACTTGACTCCGGTTCGGCAGCTCTCTCTCCAGCACAGGAACCAACAGAGAGAAAAAGCCTCAGCCAATAGAAGCTCCAAGAACTAGTCTGGAAAGGTTCTTATTGGCTCAGCTGAGTCTCTTCTAGCTAATCATAGAAGTCATGAAAACGTACGTTCTGATTGGTCAGATTGATGTCACATATTCAAAATAGAGTCTAAGAGGCTAGAAAGAATTTTCCCGAAAACATGCGGCTGGAAGGTGAGTGGAGGATGGCTATCTCCAAAAGTCTGTGTGGACGAGAGGGAAAATAGATACTGGACAGGCAAGAAAAAGACAGAGATTTGATTCTTCACGCCACTGTTCCCAAACACAGTTTTAAGAAGAAACTGTCAGGGTCAAGACGGTGACCTGAGTGCTAAATCTGCTCGTGTACGGTCGCCCAGCAAAAGGACCTGTGAAGTTCAAGTTCCCATCGAGGATGCTTGCACCGAGGCCACTGCGGGAGCAGGGGAGGGAGTGGGGCCAGAGAGGTTTGCTTCTCGGTTAATGTCATACAGACCATGACCTAAAGCAACTTCGTAGGAGAGGGGGTTGTTTCAGCTTAACAGCTCAGCTCACATCCAACATCAGAAGGGCAGAAGGAATTCTAGGTGGGAACCTAGAGGCAGGAACTGATATAGAGACGGTGAGGAGAGCTGATGACTCCTTGTGGGTCACTCGGCTTCTTCATGCAACCCAGGACTATCTGGCCACGGTGGCACCACCCACAATCAACTCAGCTCTCCTGCGTCAATCATTAATCAAGAAAATGCCCCCTCAAACTCGCCTACAGGCCGATCTGAAGGAGGCAATTCCTCATTTGACGTTCCTCTGCCAGGATGACTCCAGTTTGTGCCAACTAGACAGGAGCCCACGGGCGCCGTTTGCTGTGGTGGTTTGAATGAGACCAGCCCGGGGGTAAGGGAGGGGGTCATATATGGATCCAGAGCTGGTGAGAGCGTTTCGAAAGTGTGATGCTGAGGGTACCGTTCCCTGTTCACTTTCCGTGTGTCTTGCGCTTGCGGATCTAGGGTGAGCGCTCGGCCACACCCCCAGCGCCACGCCTTCCTGACTTCTGCTGTGCTGCCCGCCTCAGTGGCCATGGACTCTAATCCTCTGGAACCCAAGGCCCCAAATTAAAGGCTTTCTTTCGTAAGTTGTCTTGGTCATGTGCTTTGCCATGGCAGTAGAAGAGTAACTAAAGCGTCTCACTCCCCATTTCCCTAAACAAGAATGAACCCCAGAAACAGCTGGGCTCAGAAGAATGTCAGAAGCTGTATGGTCTGGCCGCGTGTCTGAGCTAACTATCACCACAGCCACAGGACAGTTCACTCCCACAAGGGACTTGAAAGAGATACTTTGGGAGAATACAGCCGCTGCAGGTGCCTGGGGCGGTTGCTCAGTTGGTAGAGAGCTAGCCTAACACAGAGCCCGTTGCCCCTCCCCCATATTACATCAACCGGTGTCATGGTGTACACTGGTAACCCCAGTACTCAGGAGAGTAGGCTCAAGTTCTGCTGCTTCTGCTGCTGCTCCTCCCCCTCCCCCTTCTCCTCCTCCTTTTCTTCTTCCTCTTCTACTTCTTCTTCTTCTTTTTTCGAGAAAGGTTTCTCTGTGTAGCCCTAGCTATCCTGGAACTCAGTCTGTAGACCAGGCTGGCCTCGAACTCAGAAATCCACCTGCCTCCGCCTCCCAAATGCTGGGATTAAAGGCCTGCGCCACCACTACCCGGCAAAGGCCCTATCTAATAAATAATCTATCCCTATTTTATATGCATTATGTTTTGCCTGCATATACATCTATGTGAGGGTGCCAGGTCCCTTGGAACTGGAATTACAGACAGTTCTGAGCCACCATGTAGGTGCTGGGAATTGAACTCTGGTCCTCCGGAAGAGCAGAGCTCTTAACTGCTGAGCCATCTCTCCCCAGCCCCCAGAAGGGTTATCTAAACAGCCTTTCTGAGGCAGTCCTGTCTCCAGGGGGCCAGAGAGTTCAAGACCCTAATGTGGTTTCTCCAGGACAGTGACACAGCAGCCAAGGTGACTGGTGCTGTGGCTGCCACGGTTGTTTAGCTGGACCTGGGACTGGCATTGCCATTGGCATGTAGTTTGGTAGCTTGATTATTGGCTGTACCTGGAGCCCCTTTTCTCCAGTTGTGCTAGCAGCTCTTCTCCAGTGTCGTTCTGGGCTTTGATAATTGTGAAGCTCCGCAGGGTCACCAAGCCATCCCTGCTGCCTCAATTCCGTGCCAGTCCTGGTCCTGGTGTGTGCTAAACTTTAAAATACGTGTTTCCTTAACCCCTCAACACACACACACACACACACACACACACACACACACACACACACACAGTAAGAGAGAGAGAAACTAAATATTCATACACATAAATTTCTTTAAAGAAATATTTACTTATTTTATGTATGTGAGTACACTGTCACTGTCTTCAGACACACCACACCAGGGGAGGACACTGAATCCCATTAAAATAGTTGTGAGCCACCATGTAGTCGCTGGGAATTGAACTGAGGACCTCTGGAAGAGCAGTCGGTGCTCTTAACCACTGAGCCATCTCTCCAGCCCCCTTTAAAATGTTTTTAATTAGTTACTTTTTAATTTTTTTTTCTTAGAGAGAGAGTTTTTCTGTATAGCCCTGGCTGTCCTGGAACTCACTCTGTAAACCAGGCTGGCCTCAAACTCAGAAATGCTCAAACTCAGCTCTGCCTCCCACACGTGGGGATTAAAGGCGTGCACCACCATTGCCCGGCCACTTTTTAATTTTTTCTGTTGTTTCCCCATCCTACCCCACAGACAGCCAGTGTCTCTCTACAAACCCCTGGCTGTCCTGGAAGCTGCTCTGTAGAGAAGGCTAGCCTCGAACTCAGGGATCCTCCTCTTTCTGTCTCCCCAATACTGAGGTTAAAGGCGTGTGCGGCTACACTTGGCTAAAAAAATATTTCAAGACAAGCAGGACAGTTATGGCACACACCTTAATCCCAGTACTTGGGAGGCAGAGGCAGGAGAATTTCCATGAGTTCCGGGCCAGCCTGGTCTACAGAGCTAGTTCCAGAGGTTCGTATATTGGATCCAGAGCAGGTGAAAGTGCTCTGGGCTCCAGGGCTACACACAAACACACAGAAATCCTGCCTCAAAAAAGAATAAAAAAGCCGGGGGTGGTGGCACATGCCTTTTAATCCCAGCTCTTGGGAGGCAGAGGCAGGAGGATTTCTGAGTTCCAGGCCAGCCTGGTCTACAGAGTGAGTCCCAGGACAGCCAGGGCTACACAGAGAAACCCTGTCTTGAACCGCTCCCCCCCCCAAAAAAAAAAAGAATAAAAAAAATTTCAAGATCAACTTTCACTACTTCTTGTGTTCTAGGCCAGCAATTTAGTGTCTTAAAATTTGATAAGGGAAAAAGAAGGAGCCTGTGATTGGGTGTGGCGACTTACGTCCAGTGCTGCATAGGCAGAGGCAGGCAGAGCTCTCTCCCGGGCCACCTTTGTCTAGCTCCACAACAGCCAAGGCCACACAGAAAGACCCTGTCTCAACACACAGAAGCATAACAACCAAACGAAAGAACCATCATCGAGTAAGAAGTCGGCTGGTGATGGGATTGTTTTCTTGCTTTGCAAGCTTGGCAGCTTGAGGTTACCCCAGAACCCATAAAAAGGTACATGAAGAGGACAGGCACCACAATTGTCTTCTGACTTCCCATCATGAACACAGACACACAATAAATATTTTTTTTCACAACAGATTTCTCTGTGTATCCTTGGCTGCCCTGAGACTCACTATGTAGACCAGGCTAGAGTCACCCAGAGATGCACCTGCTTCTGCCTCCCAAGAGCTGGGTTAAAAGCATATGCCAACACCATCCAACTATTTTTGTTAAACCTTAAAATATTTCCCTCTCTGTCTTTCTCCCCTCTCTGTCTCTGTCTCTCTGTGTCTGTGCCTGTCTGTCTGTCTGTCTGTCTGTCTGTCTCTCTCTCTCTCTCTCTCTCTCTCTCTCTGTGTGTGTGTGTGTGTGTGTGTGTGTGTGTGTTTACTTTGAAACAAGGTTTCTCTGTGTGGCCCTGGCTAGCCTCAAACTCACATAGATCCATAGATCACATAGATCTGCCTCTGCCTCTGCCTCTGCCTCTGCCTCTGCCTCTGCCTCTGCCTCTGCCTCTGCCTCTGCGCGATTAGCCAAAGGGCTTTTGACTGCTGGACTTCAATACTTTGATAGCTGGACCTTGGTAGTCAGCCTCAGGAAGAGGAAGTGGCCAAATAAGAGACCTTGGTGGCTAGCTTTAGGAATGTAATCTCATGCTTTTTAGCAAGACAGAGGGAATGGGAGGGAAGGGTGAGGTGTGCCATCTTTGCCAGGCTGGGCCGGACCGGGCTGGCCAGAGTCCCTTCAGGAGTCATGTCCCTTGGAACTAGAGTTACTGACCATTCCCTCTACTTGGGTGCTGGAAACTGATCCCCTATCCTATCCAAGAGCAGTAAGTACTCCTGACCCTTGAGTCATCTCTCTCCATCCGATAAATAAAATATAAAGAAAAACAACAGTGGGCCATGAAGATGGCTCAGTGGGTAAAAGAGCTTGGCACGGAAGCCTAACAACATGAGTTCGATATCTGGGATGGTCTTGCTGGTAGAAGAGAAACAACTCCAGGAAGTTGTCCTGTGCCCTCTATGTGCACATATGTATTCCGTGGCATGCACATGTATGCACTCATAAAAAGAAGCAAACAAATACATACAAACATAACAAAAACCTTTAAAGCAAAATGGAGACTTAACAGAGAAAGCTGACTTCCCCAGTGGCTGCCTGTGTTCTCTTCTTGTTTTTCCACTTAAAACCACTTCTCTTGATTTCTCCTGGGTGCTTCCTCTTTTTCTGGAAGCCCTTGGGCCCTTCATACAAAAGGTGACATTCAGGAGCCACGCCCATCCCCACCTGCCACGTTTTCATTGGACAGCGTATCCTGGACCTTGGTCCGCGGTCCTAAACAGCTCTTCCTCCTTTCTTTGCCTGTGCAGAATAGTTCCTGTGTTTGATGCACCCCTCCCCCACTCTGCGCCTGGAAGTTTAGGTTGTTTGCCCCTTGTAAATCACTGATGGCATCACCGTGGAAACTGTTGCACCCATTTTCCTACTCTAGTAGAGCCGCTAGGTCAAAGTCAAATGCTTAGCACTGTCTTTCCTTGCCAATACGGAGGCAAAACCCAGGTCCACAGGCTCTAGAGGCAAGCAGTGTCCAGCGCTGAGCCACACCCCCAGCACTGCTACTGCGCAAACTTTGTTTTCAGAGTGTGTGTTTTGTTTTGGTGTTTGTTTGGTTGGTTTGGTTTTGGTTTTGGTTTTCGAGACTGGGTTTCTCTGTGTATCAGCCCTGACTGTCCTGGAACTTGCTTTATATAGTTCAGGCTGGCCTCGAACTCATAGAAATCTACCTGCCTCTGACAGGCTTTTTGTTTTTTTTTTTTTTTTTTTTTTTTTTAATTTAACTAGTTTGTTCATTTGTTTCCAGGCAAGTTTCTCTGTGTAGCTCTGGCTATCCTGGAATTCCCTCTGTAGACCAGGCTGACCTCAAACTCAAAAATCTGCCCTCCTCTACTGTGCTGGGATTTAAAGCCATGAGCCACCTTGCCTGGCTATCTGCTCTTTTATTTAGATAGGGTCTCACTATATAGCCTGGTCTGGAACTTGCTATATAGACAGACTGGCCTTGAACTTACAGAGGTCCCTCTGCTTCTGCTCCGCCCCCTGCCCCGCCCCGTGCTTATATGTGGAGGCCAGAGGATGGCTTCTAGGAGTCTCTTCTTTCCTTCTACCACACAAATCCCAGGGATGGAACTCTGGTCACAGAGCTTCATGGCAAGCACCTTTTACCCACTGAGCCATCTCTCTGGACTCACATATTTTTGATGCACATTGGTAAATGATCTCCAGAGAAGTTGTGTCCTTTTGCCCTGACAATGGAGGGCAGTTTGTTTTCTTACAGACCCAATCATGGCTGAGGAAAAAAAAAAAGGTTATTATTTTAGTTATTGTTGAAACCTGTGCAAGAAACATAATTTTAACATATGCTGCTTAGTGTTAGAACACTGTCTCAGCTTTATTTGAGGAGGACAGTTCCAAATATGGACAGACAGGACTAGAGAGATGGCTCAGTGGTTAAGAGCACTTGACTGCTCTTCCAGAGGTCCTGAGTTCAATTCCCAGCAGCTACATGGTGGCTCAACACCACCTATATAAGGGGGGATCTGTTGCCCTCTTCTGGCCTGCAGATGTATATGCAGCAGAGCACTCAAGAATTAAATAAGTAAAATTCTTCTTTTAAAGTTAAATTCTTTGCCAGTGTCATATTTACAAAATGTTATAGTTTAGGCCTTTAATTTAAAAAGCCTGACTGTAAATACTGCCTGTGAGTAAACCCTTGAATAAAAAGAACATGTGAGAAAAAAAAAAAGTTAAAAACAGGGCTGGTGAGATGGTTCAGTGGGTAAGAGCACTGACTGCTCTTCTGAAGGTCCTGAGTTCAAATCCCAGCAACCACATGGTGGCTCACAACTATCCGTAATGGGATCTGACGCCCTCTTTCTGGTGCATCTGAAGATAGCTACAGTGTACTTATGTATAATAATAAATAAATCTTAAAAAAAAAAAAAAGTTAAAAAAAAAAAGCCGGGCAGTGGTAGTGCATGCCTTTAATCCCAGCACTTGGATTTCTGAGTGGGAGGCCAGCCTGGTCTACAGAGTTCCAGGACAGCTAGGGCTAACCCTGTCTCAAAAAAGCAAACAGGAATTAAATTCATACACCCCTCCCCCACTAACCCTTCCATCTGTGTTTTAACTTTGTATTGACAGCTCAGAGGGTCTGAGTACATGGATGCAGTGGGTACGATTCCCAAGACACGAGTGTTGTAGAAAGGCAGAGAGAGAGAGAGAGAATAGAGAAGCAGAGGTCAGCCATGCCATGTGGAAAGAGGGGGGAAGGGAAGGGGACAGAGGGGGAACAAGGGAACAAGAGTAAGAGCAAGAGGGTAAGAGAGGCAAGAGCAAACTTTCAAAACTCGTCCTCTGGCCCACACATCACATTTGCCACACACACACACACACACACACACACACACACACATAGTTAATAAATTTAAATTAAATTTGTAAGCCAGGTGGTGGAGGCACATGGCTTTAATCCTAACACTTGTGGGGGTAGAGGCAAGTGGATCTCTGAGTTTGAGGCCAATCTGATTTACAGAGCAAGTTCCAGGAAAATCAGGGCCACAGACAGAGAAACAGTGTCTCAGAAAAAAAATTGTGTATGAGCACTTTGAAGAGTCCAAGGAGACCAGAAGAGGGTGTTGGATCTCCTGGAACTGGAGTTACAGTTATGAGCCACCATGTGGGTGCTGGAAATCAAACCTGAATCCTCTGCAAGAGCAGCCAGTGTTCTCCACAGCTGAGCCTCTCTCTCCCCAGTTTCTAAATGTAAATTTAAAAATCAAAAGATAGGGGCCTGAGTGATCAGGATGGAAAATAAATAGATAGATAGACAGACAGACAGACAGACAGATACAGACAGACAGACAGACAGACAGACAGATAGAATAGAAATGGAGTTCCCAAGCCAGGCAGTGGTGGCGCACGCCTTTAATCCCAGCACTTAGGAGGGAGAACCAGGTGGATTTCTGAGTTTGAGGCCAGCCTGGTCTACAGAGTGAGTTCCAGGACAGCCAGGGCTACACAGAGAAACCCTGTCTCAAACAAAACAAAACAAAGCAAAACAAAACAAATAAACAAACAAAAAAACCCTCACCAGAAGAAGCCGATGGTCTGGAACACAAGAGACTCATGACCCATGGCAGTAGCCAGAGGCACAGGGCAATCCGAACAGAACTCCACAAGTCCCGTCCAAGATGGCAGGAGAAATGGGGAGAGACATTCTTTCACAAAAAACGCATCTGAGTCCTCAGTGTTCTAGATGTGCGTCTCTTCTGTCATCAGCATCTTGGTAGTGAAGACAGACACCTCTGACTAATTTCCATGGAAGGAATCTGGAGTAAGAAATTGGTCCCAGGGCCGGGTGTGGTGGCACACAACTTTAATCCCAGCACTTGGGAGGCAGAGGCAGGTGGATTTCTAAGTTCGAGGCCAGCCTGGTCTACAGAGTGAGTTCCAGGACAGCCAAGGCTACACAGAGAAACTCTGTCTCAAAAAAAACAAAAAACCAAACAAACGAAAAAGGAATCCTTCTTCTTTTGACCAACACCCCACCACTGAGTTTGGACTTGAGAAGAGATGTATCCCAGCCAGTATCTGGTGACCTGTCTTGCCAGCCCTGCACACCCTTAGCAGGGGGTGGTGGCACTGTGTGGGCTCACCGTGACCACCAGACCCAAGTGAGTATTGGTTCCAGTGAGGAGAGAAGGAAATCAGGTTCAGCAGGACTCAGTAGCTGGTGTTGGTTCAAACTTCTAGAGTCTGACACCACACTGGATATTTTAGGGATATTTTAGTACAGTACAACTTTGGGGAAAAAAAAGTTCTCTACAGACAATTTTCTCAATCCCATGTACACAGCTAGGATCTGGTGTGGTCTTGGTTGCAGATACTGTAAGCAGTCACTAACCTACAAAGTCCATGTGACATCTCCTCTAAGGATGGTTCTATGAACTGAGGAACAAAGATAAAGACAAAAGCCTAGGGAGAGAGAGTCTGGGATGAACATTTTGGGGGATTTGGGGTGTGGCCTGGTACAGATCACCAGGCTATTAACCCCC
>JADRCD010226708.1:0-13277 GCA_019843815.1 Montemys delectorum
ACTATACACAGGTCTTTTTATTCTCCTTTCTTACAGTCCATGTGGGCTCTAACAGGATGTATTTTTTTCCCTTTGTTGAAAACAAAACTACAAAATTGAATCTATTTATTGTGTTCAAATCTTTTATAGGCCTTGCAATTTTATTCTGTTTTAGCCATTATTTTCTGAGAGATTTTTATCAGAATTTTCTTCTAAACTGAGACTTTTGTCTATCCCTGCCTAAACATCTTTCAGTTCTTGCTTTGGAGTTTTTGTTGTTTTATTTTCTTGCAAGGGGCTTTACACATGCTAAGCAAGGCTTCTATCATGAAGCTGCATCTTTAGTCCAGGTTCCTGCTTTTTAAACCTAAGGCTACCTTACCAAGTCATATCCATAACCATTAGTCCTCAGAGGCCTGCACTGTTCATAGAATGGGTATGTGGCCTGTCTTTATGTCCGTGCATCAAATGCATGCAGTGCCCACAGGGTCCAGAAGGAGATTCCAAATTCCCTTGAACTTGAGTTACAGATGACTGTGAGCTGCCATGTGGATGCTGGGAATCCAGCCTCCTGTCCTCTCTTCCTCCCACCCCCTGCCCTCTGAGACAGAGTCTTTCTGAATAGCCCTGACTGTCCTGGAACTCACTCTGTAGACCAGGCTGGAGAAATCCATCTGCCTCTGCCTTCCAAGTTCTGGGATTAAAGGTGTGCGCCACCACTGCCCAGCCCTCCTGTCCTCTTAACTGTAAGGTAGACTAAGGCCTATGACAGAGTCCAGCAAATAGCATCTTTCCATACTCTATCCTGAAGAAATTCAAAACAAAGTTAAGCAGGAAGATTAGGCAGTGAGGAGAGGAAATCGTCCCTCTGATGCTAACAAAGACCTAGTGAGAACACACAGTTTGGTGTGACCATGAAACAGACTTAGCCAAGTCTCAGAAATTGCCTATATCACAGGTACTGTGAGGCCAGGGGCAAGACCCCTCCCGTGGAAAAGCTCAGGAGAAAACACCATGAGGAAAGGGGAGAAGGAACATAGTCGCACATCAAGTTCTAGCTCCAGAACAAAGCTATCTGAAACAGGAGAGAGAGCCAGGAAAACCAGGAGTACAACACAGCAGTGTTCTACCACACAGTGCAAAACACTGGGAGTGGGGAAGAAACATTCCCAGGTGACAAAGGCAAGCTTCTCTATGCCTGGTGCTTTTTAAGTAGACTCTATACTGCCTTGTTTTAATACTGCCATGCTAGCTTTCTTAGCTATTATTTCCCTAGTGTGTCTTTACCCATTCCCTTACTCTAAACCTTTCCAAGTCATTATTTCTTCAATGTCTCTTACAAGAAAATAGAGCTACGTTCTTAATCCAATCTGAGTTTTTAATATTTTAGTGGCTAGTTTAATCTCTTTATATTTGTGGTAACTGCTAACATGTTTGGAATCACTTTGAGTCTGTCCTTTTATATTTTCTGTGGGTTATTTTCTTGTTTCCCCTCTCTAGGAATGAGGTCCTGGTGTTCATGAGTTTGTTTGCTTGACTTGGTTTTACTATTCTTTGTATGCCTCTGTATCTTGCATCTCCCAGGACACATATGTGTGAACTTCCCCCTCACCCACAGCCTCTGGAACCCTGTTGTATGCATGCTTTATCCACTGACTTCTTCCCTCCTGTCAGCCTTGCTACTTTTCCTATAAATAAATAGAAATTCAGCCTTCCTTTTAAACTTGCCAAATGTCACTGCTTTGTGCCAGTCAGCAATTAAACTTGTCAATACTATTTACCTATTTCTGGTTACTTTTTAAATTGCACCTCTACTCTCGAGTTCCCTTTTCTCCTGGCTAAAGTGTATCCTTCAGTAACTCTTCCAGGGAGACTCTGAAAGGTACACTGCTCCAATTATTTTTAATGTTTGAAAACAGTTTTATTTTATCTTTAATGATAAATGATAACGTGGGTTAAAGGAGTTCTTGTTTGCTGTTACAACATTTTAAAGATAGTATCCGAGTATCCAACAACTTTGTGGCCAAGGGGAAATCTGTTCTCCACCTACATGTCAGCACCTCAGAGACTTAACTCAAATAGCATCACCTTAGTCTAAGCTTTGATTTCTGTTGTTTCATTTAAACATGTCTACCAGTATTGTTACATTTTGAAAACATGATCCGAAATATGTCCGTGAGCTTTCTCCAGCTCTCACATAGTCATAGCACTGACTTCTGGTAATTATTGACAACTGTGTCTACTCTTCCCCCAGGAACTCCCAAGACAAATGCAGAGAGCTCCCAGTCTGAGGTCCAGTCTTATCTTCTTTTGTTACACTTAATCTCTTTATCTGCACTGTATCCTGGGTGGATTCAGTGGGACTACCTCCCAGCTCACTCTTTGAACAGATTAGATTTTATCCTGTGCCTTACGTTTATGTCAACAACTGCTTTTCGCTCTGATAATTCTAATTGTTCTCTAGATACACCCTGACTCAATTCTCTGAGCAGCAGTTTATGGCCCAGCTGAAAGACACTCTTCATTCTTTGCCTTCTTTTAAGGTCTTAAATGTGTTTAAGTCATTCTCAAAGCACACCATTATTTGCATTTCAGCAGCAGCAAATCCCTTTCCCATTTGTTGACATTTTAGCTGTCTCTTAATGTCAGTTTTCCCATGGGTTTGGAACTATCCACCCACTTTTCTCTATTCTCGGTACAAGCCACCCTGGTTTGGTTCCCACCATGGCTGCTGGTCCATACAGCTCTGGAGGAGGCCACTCACATTGTACAGTGGTAGTCTGGATCATAACCTGCACTTATCCAGCTCCACTCAACTCAGCAGCCTCCTGACCCACCTCCCTGCTGGGGTCTTTCCTTTGTCGCAAACCATTCTCCTCATCCTAGCCAGTTCATTCATTCTACATGCCTGATCATGATATATTCATTCATTCTACATGCCTAATCATGATATACTCATTCATTCTACATGCCTGATCATGATATACTCATTCATTCTACGTGCCTGATCATGATATGCTCATTCTTTCTACATGCCTGATCATGATATACTCATTCATTCTACATGCCTGATCATGACATAGTCTCTTCTATAGAGTACTTTGGAGATTAAGAAAACAAACAAGCTTCCAAAATTTACACATAATCTAGCTTTCCTCTCTAGGGCAATCTTTTGATCCTACACCCACTCTGACACACATCTCACGGGCTTTGAGTCATTATCAGTAGCTATCTTTTATGCCACCCCAAGTAACCTATAAAGATCCTAGTCCACAGGAGGGAGATGAGTAGCACTAGAGGAACAAGAATATTCAAAGCAGGCGCTGAAAGTGAAGTTCAGTGGCAAAGTGCTTGCCTAGCATGCACAGGCCATGGGGTTGATCCCCAGCACTCTGGCACATACCAAGTGCTGATTAAACAAACATTGAGTGAATAATGCTATAACTATATAGCAAATAGCACAATAACTATTCTTTACATTGCTAAGTAATTCTTTCTTGACCATCAGAAGTATTCTTTATATTCTGCATGGATTTGAGGTTTTCTGACCAATACTTAGCTCAAAACATTCTCTTATATGCATAAACACTGGAACCTTTTTTTTTCATTTTTATAAGTTGCCTTTTTGTTTGTTTGTTTGATTGATTGTTTTTGTTTTTTTTGAGACAGGGTTTCTCTGTATAGCTCTGGTTGTCCTGGAACTCACTCTGTAGACCAGGCTGGCCTCAAACTCAGAAATCTGCCTGCCTCTGCCATCTAAATGCTGGGATTAAAGGTGTGCGCCACCACTGCCCAGCTAAATTGCCCTTTCATTTGCCTGTTTAAGGATCTTCTAAGCATTAACAAGTTAGCCGAGAAACCTTCCATATTTTTCTCTTTTCTTGAACAGTTCAAATAACACAAACCTGTTCCTTTGAAGTTTAAAATACCTAGCTGCAAAATCTTCTAGAGCCAGAAACATTTGGAGAGAGAGTTCTCTGAGAACTTTCCTAACTTATGCCACAGTTGTTGATGCATTTGGACTTTTAATCTCACGATCTTGAGTTAAACTCAGCGATGCGCTCTCCCTTAGAAGGGCATCTGTTTCTAATGGGATTTTCAGTTAAATGGCATATGCCACACCCAACATTAATTATTACTTAATCTCCATATCTATAACTATTATTTTAGAGATTCGTTAATTGTTATTTTATGTGTATGAGGTTTGTCTGCATGAAGGTATGGACACCACATGTGGCCTATAGAGGTCAACATTAGATCCCATGAGGCTGGAGGTATAGATGGTTGCAAGCAGCTGCCACATGGGCGCTGGAAACCACAAGTCTTCTGGCAGAGCAGCCAGCTCTTCTTGACCACTGAGCCACCCTCTGGCCCCAACTACGTATCTTTTAGGCCTCATTTTACCTACCTTTATATAATAAATTACATAAATATATATCTACATTATTTACACTGAAATATTTCTAATGTTTTTCTCTCTACATACATGTTTTGTGCATTTCATCTATATGGGGAATGAGGTACGGTCCTCTGTATCCCAGGCTGGTCTCCAACTCCACTCGCTCTAGGCAAGAGGAAGCTGGAAGTCCTGGTTCCCCTGACTTTATGTCCCAGATGCTGGGCTAACAGCTCTGCACTGCCGTACCTGGCCTCTTGGTCTCTATTTGTCTAGATATCATCGATCTTGTTCTGCTTTCCCTGGCAGAAGCTGCGAGTTGATAGCCAAGATTTACGTCCTTTCCATTCTAATTATTTTTTCCACATTAGTCTTTGTTCATCCCTTCCTCTCTCTCGCTTTCTTTAGGTAACAGTGTTGTTAATAATGAGGCCCGCTATCATTATCGAGAAGCTATACTGTGTGGGGCCCAGACTCACTAGGGCACAGAAGTACTCAATTATTTTAATAATTTCCTCACGCACGAGGGGACTGAAACACCAAGAAGTCACTAATAACAACTATCTGGTCACTTGCAATTATCATTTCTCGTTCAGCAATAAGCTAGGTAAAGCAATATATTTTCTTCTAACTACGGCTTTGGAAACAACTTACATCACAATATTATAAATGGCATTTCTTCTTTTTTAATGTGTCTGGGTGTTTTGCTTGTGTGTATGACTATACACCATATGCATGCCTGGTACCTTGGAGGTCAAAAGAAGATGTTAGAAGCCCTAGAACTAGAGTTATAGGCAATTGAGAGCTGCCATGTGGGTACCAGGAACTGAATCTGGATCCTCTTGAAGAACAGCCAGTGCTCTTAACCTCTAAGCTATCTCAGCCATTAAATATCATTACTTTATAGATATCCCATTACTTTGTGGCTCTGACTTCCTTTCTGGCCTAAAAGGTACTTAGAAATTTATCGAGATTATTCCTAAATGGGTAAGTGAATTTCCAAAGGCAGTATTTTGTTATGAATTTCTAGTTTTATTGTCAAAATCTAAGGGAATATGTGCAGCAGACAACTTACATTTTGAAACCCATTTAGACTTACTCCATGGTTCAAAAGCTGCTCAGTATACTTGTCAGAACTACTTACAAGACTTTTAGAATAGAAATGTCAAGCTACAACCTAATTTAAAAATGAACAAGCCTTAGGAACAGAACTCACAGCAAATAAATACAGGTGGTCCTTCAATACAAGAAGAGATGCCTGCAGTGGGTGGGTATCCCCACAATATGCAGAGGGTGTCAGCATGCTTGTCTCATGTTTTAGGCTGGAGAGCTGGTTGCTAAAAACTCCAGACACCAAATGAAATAATCCAGAGGTCTACTCTGGGACAGTCATCCCTGCCTAGGTCCTTCTTTGTGTCCAGTGAAGCTACTAAGCCATGAAGCCAACTTTTCCTGCCTAGCTTCCAACTGGCCTGGCAATTAGTCCAGGGCCATGCTGCGACTGTCCAGCTTCCTGGCTGCTGTGAAGCTTCTCATTGTCTTTCTACCCGCTGGCTTTCTGTGGGAGAGCCACATTTGTGTTTCCTGGGTTACTGGGGTTACTGGTTTCAAATGCTATAGGCTTAAAACAAAAATAATTCTATGGAGAAAGATATCTGGCTATTCATCCCTAAAGAGCACCAGATTCTTCTAGAATCTCCTATCGAGACTCACTTTGTAGCCTAGGCCAGCCTCAAACTCTTGGCCTCTGAAGTGCTATGATTATAGGCATAAGCCACCAGAGCCCAACTCAGTCTCTAATTACATCTGTTCCATTCCTTTGCTCTCTGAGAAAGGAGAATCAAGCTTCAACTCTATCTTACCCACATTTTGGTCCTAACTGTCCTGTAGGATAAACCTTTAAAAAAAATTACATGTGTGTGTGTGTCAAAGTGTGTGCTATGTACCCAACACCTTTCTCTAGCTTTTGTCCCTAGTAAATATTTCATCTGGGATAAATGGGATAAAACACTAAAAAAACAGAGCTTTGGCAGGCTAAGCAAGGTAGTTCACACCTTTAATCTCAACACTCAGGAGCCTGAGGCAGGAGGATTGTGAGTTGGAAGCTAGTCTTGACTATACACAGTGAGCTCCAGGCCAGTTTGGGCTACAGATCCTGCTAAAAAAAAAAAAAAAAAAAAAAAAAAAGTCAGGGAAGAAAGAAAAATTAAAATGATCCTTATGATCAGTTGCCACCTCAGAAACCCCATGTAAGCTTGGTCTGGTTTTTAGCAGAAGCTCATCTAAATGGAGATCCTATTTAGAGACCAGGATCCAGGAACTACCCACTCGTGAGACTGTTTAACTGACTCTTCCATGCCTTGCAAATCTGTTGTCTACCCAGGTCAACACTTGCATAGACAATGGCTTCCTTTCCAAGTAAGTAAATAAGGTCCTGCTTAGTTGGCATAGAACAGGCTTCAGCTGTCCAACCCCAGGAGCTCACTCCCCAGCATCACCGAGATGCAAACTGAAGCTAGGCATATGCTAACAACTTCCTCAAATACCGCCTCCCAAAGCAGGATTATATATTTCCTTGTATGTTCCCATATTGAGAGCTTAAATTTTGGTCAAAAAAAAATGTTATTCCTGGGGCTGAGGAGATGGCTCAGTCTGTAAAGTACTTGCCACTCAAGCAATATGGAGCTGGCTTTGGATTCCCAGCACCTGAGTGAAAACCTCGGCATGGTGGTGCATGCCTGTAATCCTGGTGCCAAGGAGGCTGATGCAGGAGGATCCCTGTGGCTTACAGGTCAGCCAGACCTGATGAATTGGTGGGCTCCAGATTCAATGAGGCCCTGTCTCCAAAACAAAGCTGTCAAGAAATACAGGGAGACACCCATCATCAACCACTGGCTCCATGTACACGTGTGTACACACATGTATACACCTGTACACAAAACAGATAAACAAAAAAGAAGGCTGTCATTCCTGTCTTCAAATTCCTCCAAGTGTTTCCAGTAACACTCAACACAGTTCTTCCCAACTTCACCACAGGGACAGAGAGAAACACAGAGATTCATTTGGGCCCCTACAGCATCCTATACAAATGACTAGAATAACACTTATGACATATATTAAAATTCTGTGTCTCTCTTGTGAGACTGTAAGCCTCTGAGGAACGGGAACCAAGACTCAGTCATGCCTGTCCCTCCCCTCATCACAGTTTCTGGTTCAAAGGAACTTAGCAAACTGTATTAGTTGAACCAAATGGAAAACTGTTTCTAGTTCTCTCACTTGAGATTCAGAGGGAAGGACCCTGGCTTCAGTATTCCTGCTACGGACAGCACTCCAGCACAAGGACCAGGGCATACACAACCATCCCTAGGTGTCTAGCAGGGGTAGCCATCTGGTCAACTCTCTCCCAGAACATGGGGCCGTGACCCACCCTGATGAGCCACACCGAGCTAGCCCTATTCTGTCCTTCATCTCCTCAGAGTCACAGCTCCTCCTAAGAAAGACAGGAAAGTTCCAGAAGTTCTGGCCTAGGTGACCCTGAGGCTCAGACAGGAACCCGGCCAGCAATCTCCTGCTACCTGACAACACCATACACAGTTCCCAGGACTCCAGACGCTCTACCCCCTCCTGTACAACCAGATCAGACTGGTCAGTCTGGTATTTCTGCCCCCACCCCCCCCCATCTTCCTTAATGCCAGCTCTGCCTGAGAGAGGCGTGGTCTCTGCTAGTGTTGCAGCCCTACCTGAGGATGATCCGAAGGTACTCAATGCCCTCAGCTTCCTCGCATTTGATGGACAGGATCAAATTCCCCAGGCTGCTGCCAGTACAGTAAAAGTTTAGATGATCCTAGAAACAGAAATCGGATGTGAGCCTCCAGACATGGCCCCCATATCACCTCCTTCACCAGAAGGGAGAAGTCCCACAGAAAGGAGGAGGAGAGGGATGCTACTGCAGCAGCAGTGGTGACGAAGGTGATGATGACAATGACGATGATGATGATAAGGATAATACTAATAGGTGCCATCCACCAGGTCCTCAGGATGTGCCAGGCACCACCTCATGACCTTAGTACCCATTATCCTCTTTAACCCTGACCACAGCTTTGTGCAGGAAATGATGTTACCATCCCCATTGCAACCACACAGCCAGTTGCTGACAGAGCCAGGCTCTACCTCAGGTCTGGCTGGACTCTCGACTTCTCTTCACCACCTAATGCTGAGTTCACTTTCTCACTCAGAGGGCAACCCTAACCAATCGAAACTGTGGAAGAAATCGAGGAGGAAGCCAAGCAGAATGGCAGTCCCTCTTCACAAGGGGGGCTCTCGCTGGCTTCCTGGAGCCCACCTCCCAGGCCCCCTACATTCACAATGAGGTCATGGGAGCTGCACTTAAACTGCACTCCTTCGTGTTCAGCGAGGTTTGGATATGGCCTCTTCCCTCTGAGACCGCAAAGCTACCTCCCTTGGGACGGTGGGGAATATATCAAGTCTGCCCGGCAAGAGTGTACTTAAGAAAATGTAACTTTGTCGTTGTTAAATAATCAATCTCATGGGACACCATCCAATCTGAGTACTCAGGAGACCCCCCCTGAAAGAAAGTGCTGTACAAATATAAACAGAGCTATCCAAGCAAGGAGGGCATAGTTTGCCTTGAGCAGTTAAAACTCTGCCCCATCCTCCTGCACCCCCAACACTACCCATGTCATCGCCCCATAAAGCACTTGCTGGAGGTAGTCTCCAAAAGGGCCCCTCAGAGGGACTCTCCCATTCCTAAGACTCTAAGTACACAGGTACACGGTGAGTAGGACAGAACTTGGAAAAAGAAGACAGAGGAGCCCTGGGACAGAGATCCATGTCCCCCTCCCCAAGGCAGAGCCCACTCTGGAAGGGTCCCTGGGCTCACCTTGCCTAGAAAGTGCCTGCGGTAGGCCCTGGCTTCACCTCTGCATTCAAGCTTGTAGCCAAATGTGTTGGGGCTCAGGCTGTCCTCCTCCTCTTCCTCATAAACACTGCTGCCCAGTGACGTTGGAGTACCCACGTTCTCTGGGTCCTCGATCCAGTAGCCTCCAAACTGAGGCAGGATGATCAGAGGGTAAGGGCCTCCCTTCTCCACAACCTGGGGACAGAGGGAAGTCCGTGCCCTGAAGCATACCCTGGACTGTAGTGGAGAGGAACCCCACCCACCTCTGAACTGTTCCAAAGACGGGGAGGCCTTCTATCTCAGGTCAAGAGCAATAACATTATGCCCCCACAGGATCTGTAGCTTCGCTGGGACTCTGGGTTTTACAAGGGCACCCCCAAGTTAAACCTCAGAAAAGCTTTGGTCACAAGGCAAAGACAGGAAGGGCATTAATTAGGTCCTCAAGTCTTAGGCCCAAGATCTTCTCCCATGTGGGGTTGGGAAGGCCATGTTCTCCTCAGGAAGGGAACCCAGAGCAGGCTATAGTAGAGTCAGGGAGCTCCTACCTCATCAATGCTGGGGTATGGGATATAGTCATCCTGCAAGACAAAGCACAGGACAGTGCCATTAGTTCCTCAAGTGGCCATAACAGCCAACTACTGTCTGCATGTTCCTCACCCAGGTCTAGTGCAGGGATGTGTTAGGGGGACCTAGTAAGACGCATCAGGATCTCAAGGAAAGCAGAGTCAGAGAACCTTCTGGCCGCAACTTTAAGGACTTAGCATCCCATGCCCATTGAACAATAAACCTGAATGCAAACCCAGCCAACAAAAGACGTTAGCACATGAAAGAGATGCCCTGGTCACCCCCAAGACACCAGCTTGTCTTTCTATGGGGCTAAGACAGAAAGACAGCTGGGCAAGTTGGCACACAATCTAAGCACTCTGGGGGTAAATCAAGAGATTGAGGTCATCCTTAACTACCCAACAAGTTTAAGGCCAACTGGGATTTAAAAAAAAAAAAATCCTAGTCTCTCTCTGTCCCTCTCCACATCCTCTTCAAGTTGACTAGGCCTTAAACACAGAACCTGAAGCAAAGACCCAGTGGCCCATCAGAGTCCAGAGCCTGACAACTCTCATCACTGTGTAGGTGCACAGATAGAAGGGGAAGGATTGGTATCCAGGCCTCCAATCCTTCGGTCTCACTCGAGGTCTCCACTAGCCTGATGGGAAGCAGCCTTAAGACACTGAGCCAGGGTCCCTTTGCCGCCCACCAGACATGAGTCTAACAAGAGTTCAGTTGTTAATTGGTTCTTGGTACAAAGCAGAATTGGTGAGTATACAAAGATAGTCCAACACGCTCCCTAATCCTCCTGCCCTCTTCCTACACTGGCCCTTCTCAGGGTCCCCGTGGCCACTCAACTGCCTATCTATCCCACCTTGTTCTTCTGAGGTCCTGGCCTTTGCTCTTCAAGCTTGATTCCCTGCGGAAACAAGGAAGAGAGAGGATCCATGTAAACATAGGTCACTGCTCATGGGTAGGAGCATCTGAGCACTTAGCCAGCTGGTGGGCACTAGAGCCTCTCGGCTCCCACACTTAGCAGCTGCCAGTCCCAACACCAACCCCAGATAAGGGTGTGGGGTAGCCAATTAAGAGTATAAATAGACTTAAGCCAGGTCAGCTGGGTTCAAATCCCAACACTGCCACTTCCTGGACGGGTGGCCTGGAACAAGCCAGGTGAGCGTGCCTCCTGTTGTCAGTTGTAAAGTAGAAAAAGTGACGACGGTGCCTTCCATCACAGCTCAGGTTAAAGGCTGGCGATGGGTTATGCATTTCAAATACCAACGGTGTATACCCACCCTGAATGCTGTGAGTAGAATTAGTATAAATGGATAGTGTTATCATCTCTGTGCCTAAACACCTTCCTGAAAGCCACAGGGCAGGGAATGGGAAAGACGAACACCCACAGCTGCAAGTGTCAGAGCCAACGCATCGGTCCTCCTACCTTCTAGCTCCACCTTTTTCATTGAAGGAAGAATGTTCGTGTGACAGGCAGGAACTACGGTCCTTCAGGTCCTCATTCCACTTCCTGTTTGTAACCCAGGGAGTCTCCCTAGCTACATATGTAGAATGAGGATTAGACCTCGACCCACCACTTGTATCTTCCAGATTCAAGGACCAGGGTTGGATTAAAGGGCTTTGCCTACAGTGGCTGAGAATTCACTTCCGGGAGTAGCCCCCCTGTCCAGCAACCCTGGTTGGGTTCTGACTTAACTGGACAATGTAAGAGGGAAGGAAACACACAGCCTTCCCAAGACTGGAAGCATCCTCAGGCGGGATAATAGTATGAGCCGGAGGGCATCTGGGAGTCGCATCTGAAGCTGGGTCTATAATACACACCCTGTTCCCTGGACAGCAGGGCTCCTGCTAACTGGGTGAAATCTGAAACAGCTTCTCTGGACTGCTGGACTGAGTCATGCCCCCAGCATTGTTCAGAAGGGCGTGGGAAGGCCCCTCCCACTGACAGGTGCTTCTCACACCCAAAGGAAGCTGCCTGGGTGGCCCTGCAGACCCTGTCCAGGTTGGCACACTGGAAGGGTTGGGGAGTGATGTCAGACTTTGTTTTGTTTGTCCTGCGTTAGTCATCCCTGTATGGGAACAGTCCCCAGGGCAGGAGTGCAACCCTCCCCCAGCCTCACTGACACACCACCCCCACCCCCACCAGGGAGCCCCATCCTCAGCTAGGCCCTCCCTCCTCCAAGCATTACCCTCTGCAGGAGGTACTGTCTTTAAGTTCCCTTCTCCCTGTCTCCAAGAAGACACGGAAGTTCAGAGAGGGAGATGGCTTGACCAAGGGCACTCGGCCAGAGGACTTCAAGTTCGGATCTGTATCTGGGCTGGGAGACTCTAAAAAGTATATGTCCCCAAAGTATACCTGGCTTTAAATTCCTACACTTGGGCTGGGATAGGGGATCGTGAAGCCCAGTTTTGGTGCTTCAGAACTAGCAACAACATGGCCTATGACCACATAACTGCTCCAAGACTCAGTTTCCACAATGGCAAAATAAAGAGAGATGAAACCTACGCCTGAGGGCGGAAATCCAGCCACATCGTGTGACATTCTTTCTCTGCTCCCTATTATGTAGGCTCCAACCAGGCAACTGCTGGAAACTGAATCCACTAGCACCAGTTGCCCGGGGCACACATGAGTGAGACTTACACACTACAATTTTGCTCCCCACCATTTCTAATGAGGTTCATCAGGATAGCCACAATGGGGATCACTGTCTCTCTGACATGACAAGAGACTGAAAACAAGCCCCTGCTCCCAGGATAGCTGGGAGAGCAAACCCAGACAAGCAAAACCGTCCAAGAGTCGGTCCACAGGGCTGGGTTCTGTGCAAGGAAGCAGGGACTTGGGCTGCAGGTGAGGGCAGGTGGGCTGAGGAGCAATCACAGGGAAGGCAGAGGGAGCCACCAGTCTCTCCCAGTGAACTGAGGTCTCATTGGCTAGAGGGGAAGTTCCCCAGCTCTGCTCTGCTGTAGAGTACTTAATGATGCCCTGTCTCCCACTACTCTGCGGTGCGCATAGCTTGTTTCCGCAGCTAGATTACGAGTTCCCCTAAATGTGAATAAAATGAGTTTGCAGTCCACAAACTGCTGGGTGCAGAGGAGAGCTAAACAGTTTATTCGTGGTAATGGCACAACCACTAACAATTACTCTCCCTTAACGCTCCCTTCCCCTCCCCTCCCCACCCCTCCCCTCTACTTTCTTCCCCTCCCCTTCCCTCCACTTCCTTCCCCTCCCCTTCCCTTTTCTTCCCTTCCCTTTCCTTCCCCTCCCCTCCCCTCCCCTCCCCTTCCCTTTTCTTCCCTTCCCTATTCTCAGGGAAACCTGGCAGTGAATTACAGGACCACCCTGGACCCTTTCTCTGCCCCGCCTCCCAAAGCTTCAGCTCCTGATTTCAAACCTTCCTCCTGTAATAAGAATACAAAGAAGAAACT
>JADRCD010226708.1:13677-31510 GCA_019843815.1 Montemys delectorum
TCCCCTCCCCTTCCCTTTTCTTCCCTTCCCTTTCCTTCCCCTCCCCTCCCCTCCCCTCCCCTTCCCTTTTCTTCCCTTCCCTATTCTCAGGGAAACCTGGCAGTGATTTACAGGACCACCCTGGACCCTTTCTCTGCCCCGCCTCCCAAAGCTTCAGCCCCTGATTTCAAACCTTCCTCCTGTAATAAGAATACAAAGAAGAAACTAAACCAGACTACTCCTCCTCTGGAGCAGAAACAAGCATCACACTTCCCAGTGCTCTTGCTAGGTGTTGTCCCTATGACATGGGGTTGGGAGGGCAGTGGGATATGTAGCTCTGAAGGCCTCATAAGGACAAACAGCCCCTGTCAATCTACGATCCCAAAGAAGTGCTTGGAGTATGTATGCCATTATCAACTGCTTCGTCACAGTTCTGTGACTAAGCCCAGACCTCAGCTGACCCTGGAGTGGACAACAGAATGGCTCCTACCTGTGAACCCTGGTCCAGGGTGGGAGACACTGGCTCCAGGGGTACATGGATAGGAACAACCCTGGGCACTCAGTTCTCTATGTCCAGTGGCATAGTGCCTGCACAGAGCATGCTCACATCCTGCTGTGTCCTCCAGGCCATCTCTAGGTGACTTACAATCCCTAACATGAGAAATAGTGCTGCTGCCTCGTCCAGGGAAGAATGGCAAAGACGATGTCCCACACTTGTCTTAACCCACAGAGCTGGATCTATAGATACAGACTGATTACAAAAGGGCCCTCACATTCACTCTAAACATCACCTTTCATGGGGTGCTCCCCTCCAAGCATTTACATATAGGATCTTATTTCCTCTCCAACACTGTATCAATGGGTATTTTTACTCTTCTTTGGTTTTTGGTGGCTTGGAAATGGCAAGCAGGTTGTACCAGTAAGTGGCATCTCACTTGTGCCTCTGTCTCCCTGACTCCACATAACTCTCCCCTAGATGGGGCTTGTTTTGTCAACTCCTTCCAGAATCAACCACTCACTCATCAGTGAAGTGGCCTAAGTTGTTGGGGCTGAAGGTCCTTTCCCTCTGAGCCACCTCCTGGTATTGAGACCCAGAACCCTGCAGCCTCCACACCTGAGGGTGGGCTGCTGCACCGTTTAGGGTACTCACCTGCATTTTCTCCAGCATCTCGAAGAACTCCGCAGACTGAAAGATATAAAGGGGGTAGAGGTTCAGTAGGAAGGGCTGCTGAGAATGTCTCCCTTTCATGAAGCCTCTGGAAACTGAGCCTCAGCCTTCCTTCCCCAGGGACAAGATTCATTTGAGTCAAGAGAGATGATAATATGATGGGGTTTTTTGCCTTTGCAGGCCTGCAGAGCCAGATCAGTCAATCAATCAAAGAAATAAAGCAGGCCCAAGCTGATGATCAGTCCTACGGAGTGCAGTCCCTCGAAGGAGAAGGTGATGTGGCTCCCTGGAGAAAACCCAAGTCCCCCCAAAATGCCTGGGCAGACCCACACTCCAGCAGGATCGGTGTCTGGGATGTTTCCAGCCAACAGCGGTGCTGACATGACCAGCACTCCTAGTTGTCTGCCATTTGTGACACCATGGCCCTTTCTGTCTCCAAATAAAATCTCACCCAGGACCTTACAGAAAGAGACAGCCAGCAAACACACAGCTACTCCAGCCTGGGCTTGATGTGGCCCTATGTCCCCAGACTGTGAGGCACAGCTTTGAGACCTATAGCAAGTTGGTGAGACAAAGCTTCAAACGTCCCGGGCCTCCAGGTCCAAGGGTGAAGTACTTTTCAGTGCTCCACCAGCACCTGTCCAGACCTTGAACCTACTTTGGTATCACCTGTGTAAGCTCCGAGGTGGGGGGGAGGGGAAGGATCAAAGAAGCTGGCAAGACTGCTAAGGACATAGAGACTCTCTCATGAGTCCCCCAATATCCACGTCACCAGCCCAACGTCACTGCCCACATCTGAACCCTGGCATCTGTAAGTCAGTGAGTGCCTAGAGCAGACCCTCCCCTCATGAGGAAGGTCCACAGTGATGAAGGAGAACAGGCCCCATCACCCAACACTCTCCAGGCTCTGTAGACATCAGTGAGCTGGGGCAGCCTGTGGCCCAATGCCCTTAGAACCACCAACGGGAGGGGCTTGTAGGAAGTCACCCAGAGAGACTCATTCCTGCTTCAGGTGCCGATCGATCGTCTGGCAGACTATAAAGCAGGTCGGCTAAAGAAGCAGGAAGCCTGCAACCTATAGCGATCTAGGACGTACCGACTGAAACCGACACAGGTACAGGAGGAGGCCTGAGGCATCCACACCCAGCACCCATGGCCACAGGAGCCACCACACATCCAGACTCCAAACCTGGCCTTTCCACGCACTTTAAGTACACGCCACACAGCGCTCTTTCCACCTCAGTCTCCAGGGCACTGGGACTGCCAGACACAGAGCTTACACAGATCAATAAAGACAGGGACAAGAAGACAGAAAGAGCCATCGCTACACCCCTAGCAATCTATATTCTAACACATGTACACTATGTCAAGCTATCACCGCACTGATTATAACACTAAAAAACAAAACAGCTTCAATACTGATCTATAAAAATGTTTCAACTAAGCTGCATCCATAGAATGAGAATGCAAATACTGTATACAATTGCATGGCATAAAATTTAATGACTTACATGAAATGGGAAAATTCACAGGAAACCACAAACTACGAAAATTGACTCAGAAAGAAACAGAAAGTCTAAAAAAGAAAATCAAAACAAATAATGATTTAAAAATTACCCACAAAGAAAGCCCCGGGGCCAGATGGCTTCAACTGTACATTCTACCAAATATTTAAATAAGAACGAATACTAATCTTCATGATAACTGTGAAAACACAACCCACAGACTAAGACTGTGTTTGCAAGCCATGTATCTGATAAGAGGTTGTATGTAGACTATGTAAAGAATGCTAACAGCCCAATAATAAAAAAGACAAATAGTTCCATTTAAAAATAGCAAACACGGGGCTGGGAAGATGGCTCAGAAGGTAAAGGGCTGGCCATACACTTGTGAGGCTTTGGATCCCCAGAACCCGCCTAAAAGCCCAGTGGAGTGGAGACCTATCAGCAATCCTGGGGCACAAGACCCAGAGACAGAGAATCCAGAGCCAGATAGACTAATTAAAATTGGTGAGTTCTGAGTTCAGTGGGAGACCCTTCCTCAATATATAAAGTGAGGAGCAATTAATGAAGACTCTGGATATCAGCCTTGGGCCTCCATTTTCCCTTGTACAAGCATGTGAACATGGACACACACCACATACATATATGCCAAAAAGCACAAATGTCTGTGTAGACACCCCCCTACACACCATGAGACACAGATGTCGGTAAGCACAAGAGAAGACTCGCTGTGTCGTTAACCATCAGGAAACAGAGTAAAACCACAATGGGACTCCACTCACATGGCTCAGATGGCCAAAACCAAAAAATGAAGGAGGGGAAATCTGGGAGGACTTAGAGGGAGAAACAGGGCTGGTCAGGATCAAAATACACTGTATGAAATTCTCAAAGAATTAATTATTTTTAAGAAGACAGAAGAGGAAGTAAGGACATGATGACATTGGGATGGATCCCGTGTTCTGCTGGTAGGATGTAAAACAGCTCACACATTGTGAAAAATAACTTTTAATTCCAAAAAAAAAAAAACTAAACATGAAACCAACTCATGCCTTTAATCCCAGCACTCAGGAGGCAGGAGCAGGACGATAGAGTTAGTGTAAATTCAGTGGAGTCCACATGACAGCCAGCCAGTACTATACAGTAAAAGCCCATCTCAAGAAAGAAAAATTACAAATTGTGCCCAGAATTCATTCCTGGGCGCAGCAGAACTGTCAGCTCTTAGCTTCGCTACTATGGAGGTAAATCCTTTGGTGATGTTCACTGAAGTACAGCCTTATTACAATGAACTCCAATGTCTAAAGATTGTTCTTATTTTGGATTTGTACCACAGTAAGAACCAAGATTTTAAGCTCTACTAAAAACAAAACAAAGAAAGAAACAAACAAAAAGACTTTATTTATGTTCATTTTAAAATAAAACTAATAGTGATATGTTATTTTAAAATATCATACAGTTAATATGTTTGGAGTTATTTAAAATTTATATTGAGAAAAATGTATGTATTTTCAGTATTGCTATATACAAGCATCTACATAAGACTGTTCAATTGATTGTTGTTTATATCAAGTAACTTTTATAACTCATTTTTATTGTTACACTATTTTATAAATTTTAAAGATTATGATAAAATAAAAACAAAAAGAAAGAAATAAAAATTACTATATGAAAAAAGGAAAAAGGAAAAAAACATAAAAATAATAAAAAAGAAAAAAATCAAACAGAGAGATGTTACC
This sequence comes from Montemys delectorum, assembly GCA_019843815.1. Lineage (NCBI taxonomy): Eukaryota > Metazoa > Chordata > Mammalia > Rodentia > Muridae > Montemys > Montemys delectorum. The sequence continues at coordinate 18,060 of JADRCD010226708.1, forward strand.
TGACCTAGAAATTCTATTCCAATGTATACACCCTAAAGATCTGAAAAAAGGTATTCAAATATTTGCACACAAGTGTTCACACCAGCATTTTTTCAGACTTGCCAACAGGTTAAAAAAAAAAAGTCCACCTGGGTAAATAAAATATGACCATAAAAGGGAAAGAAGTATTGATCTGCACTATCGCATATATCAGTGGTCCTCAATCTTCCTGATGCTGTGACCCTTTAATGCAGTTCCCCATGTCATGGTGACCCCCCCTCCCCGCTAACATAACACTATTTTGTTGCTTCTTCCTAACCATTGTGACCCTTGCCATGGATGAGCCTTGAAAACTACCATAAGTACAAAAAAGACAAACACAAAAGGCTACATAGGAAGCAGCTCAGCCTATGAGCTTATGAAGTATCCAGAACACAAGTGTCTGCACACATAGAAAGTAGGTCAGGAGACTGGAGGGTGATGGGCAAAGACCATGTGCTTCTCTCAGAACGAATGGATAGCCGTTCTCTCCTATCATTGCTGTGCAATGGCTGCACAACTCTGTGGATATACCCAAGGCATTAAGTTGTATCGTAATAGATATATTTTTAAACCCTACACAACAATTCAAAAATAAAAACAGTTTATACTGTTCAAGTAAGACATTCTTCCAGATGCAGTAAATTGTAGGGAAACGCAAGTCAGAGGACATCGCATTGAAAATGTTCTCACCTTAATATTTCAAAAAAAGTGAAATATAATGCATGCATGGAAGACAGCCTACCTCAAGTTATCAAAAGGTAATCACATCAGGAAGGGCAGATGGGAGTGTGCTCCCCTCTCACATTTGGGCTGCTTCACGTGGCAGACACACATCATATGTATAAATCATTTTTGTGAGGAAAACAGAAAAATGCACAAAGGACATGGAGCATCCACTAAAGGAGAAACAGAACTGACCACATAGCACAGAGACGAACATCCCGTTTCCTGGTCACTAAGGGAACAGAACAATGGATAAGAAGACACCATTCATCTATCGTGTTGACCAGTGTCGACAAGGATATAGGGTGACGGACACAGGATCCATAGGAATGTGTGTAACTGGGGTGTTCTTTCTGAAGGACATTTTGGTGCTTGGTGTCCAAAGTATTAAAAACGTTCACAGGTTTTGGTCCAATAAAACTGCTCAGGGGAACTGACCCTAAAAGAATATGTCAGCAACTGCACATGACAGGCATGTACACAGGGGTGTTTACAGGTTTTAAAAAAAAAAAAAAAGGAGAAGGTAAGCGTGCCCAGACCAGAGTGGGGAGGAGCAAACGATAAGAAGGGCATGCCCATACAGCAACAGCCCACAAGGGCTGGGCAAGGAAGGGCACTCAAGAGGTTGAAGCAGGAGGACCAGGAATTCAAGGTCATCCTCACCTACATAATGAGCACAAGGCTAGCCTGAGACACAGGAGCTCCTGTCTCAAAAAAGAAAGAGTCCCACAAGAGAAAACTATGTGAATTCTGGCCACACAGATTCACAGTGCAGTGCCAGCTGAGGAGAGAAACAAAACAGGAAGGTGGTCCCCTGCCTTTCAGTTAGACATAAAACGGTATCTGAGCGTACACGGGCAGGTCTGAGGTCAAGAGCGTGCATCCTCAGGATGAGATAAGGTATTTCTTCAGTGTTTTGTTCTTCAGAATTTTTATAAATTGCTTTTAATGTGTAATCCAAGTTTTAAAGATTTTGACATGTATGTGGGGACTCTGGTAGACCTTTTTTTTTTCCTTACTTCCCCTAAACCCAGCTTTAGGCCCATCCCACAGCTTCACATCAGGGAGCTGCCGGGACACACACAGGTCACACAGTCTTTGGCGCCTACAGAAAGCCCTGGATTCAAGCCAACTTACTCTCAAGTACACACTTAGCTCTGTATGCCATTGGCTAAGATGCTTTCCTGAGTCATCCATAAACGTAGCTCACTCCCAGCTGCTCGTCCGGCTGGGAACCAAAACCTCTTCAGCAGTTCCCTCCTATGGATCGCTGAACCCCAACTGATAAAACTCCTTCAAGATGTGAACAAGATGCTAGAAATACCAGGAAGGGTCCAACTCCCCAGGAACCTGATCTTAACTGTGAGACAAAGCTATACAGGGTTATGTTGCAGATGACCAGCCCACATCGCTCACAGGCGACGTGAAGCACTTCTTACCAGGATTCCAAATGTGCTTCTCTCCTTCTGTGTAACAAACCACTCCAGAACCTAGTGGTTCTAAACCATTTATGCAGTGTGCATTCAGGAGTCAAAAAAGATAGTTACCCGATGGCCTCACTGGAGCTGAAACACCCACATGGACATCAACAGAAGGACACACTTCATCCCAGGGGCTTCTCCACTAGCTGCTTGAGTGTCCTCAAAATGTGACAGCCATGCTTACAATAAGAGTAATCGATCCAAGAGAGGGGGCACCCAGAAAAGGCTGTATCATCCTGCTCCATTCAATCTGAACTCATACACCATCACCCCCACCTTATCTTATTACTGGGAGTAATAAATAGGAAACCCAGCCCACACTTGACAGGCAGGCAATTGGTTTCTACCTCTTGAATAGAGAACTACAAAAAAACATGTGGATGTAAGCCAGGGAAGGTGGTGCAATCAGTTAAGTGCTTGCCCCACAAACAAGTGCACCTGAATTCAAATCCCAAGCATCCATGTAAAAAGTAAGGTGCTGCAGCAATGTGCCATAACCCTGGTACTGGGGAGAGAGGGATGTGTATCCCAGAGGCATGCTGGATGGCCGGCTAGCCAATCGAAGAGCTCCAGGCTCAGTGAAAGATCCTGTCTCAAAAACAACAAGAAAGAAAGAAAGAAAGAAAGAAAGAAAGAAAGAAAGAAAGAAAGAGAAAACAAGGTAGAGAAGCAACTGAAAAAGACACACCTGATGTAAAACTCTGGCCTAAACACACACAGTTTTTAATTTCAATTCACACACATTCTCTCTCTCTCTCTCTCTCTCTCTCTCTCTCTCTCTCTCTCTCTCTCTGTGTGTGTGTGTGTGTGTGTGTGTGTGTGTGTGTGTGAATAGAAATTAAAACCAACACATCAGGAAAGGCTTCTGCAAAATGCAGGGTTGAGGCCGACCTTGATAGAGAGAACAAAGAGCCCACAGTACCCAGGCACCAGGCACCATGAAGCAAAGGTGGGAAAGAAAAGAAATACAAGCATTTGAATAGCAGGGTGGACCAGCCCAGCTGGACTGAGGCCCCCAAATCATCCATTTTAAGGTTGAATAGAAAGGACAGCTGGGACATAAACCTAAGAGATTTCGAACCCCAGAACTCAGGCTTCTTCTTCTTCAAGTCAAGCGGTGGGTTGCAGCAGAAAGATAGGCAGCAGAGCTCAAGGCTGGGGATCAGCCATCCTGCTACTACCCAGCTATGTGGTAAAAGTGTATGCTACACTCTCAATTTCTTCCACTGAAAGCTGAATCAAATAATCCTTGGCCTCCACGGGTCTTACACAGATTAAGTAAAAATCACCCAGCTAGGGCCTGCTCCACAGCAAATGCTAAGCAGACAGCAGCCACAGGCAGACGGACGGGGGCAAAAATCTGCGGGAACAGCCCTGGCCTTGCTGAGAGGTGCTCTAGCGGCTTCGGAATACTCTGCTATTCGTGACTCCAGGAGCCTCCCTACGGATGGTGTTTCTGGATGACTACTGCAAGCGAGTGCCCCATGGCCCTGAGGTTGGCATGGAAGGTAAGAAGAGCCATGATTCATCCTCAGCTGTGAGTAACACTCCAGGTGGAAGATTCCTCTGTGGATGATGCTGCAGATCAGAAACTAGCCAATGCAAGCTGGACTCTACTGGGCTGGCCCAACTTCCCGGTGACTCGCTGAACTTTCCAATGGGACGATTCCACCCTTGGCAAAGAGTAGGTCTCCCTTTCCACCCAGAAGCAAGGTGACTCAGGCCAGCCTAGAAGTACACTGTGGCCATTTGGACCCACCCTCATCTCTCTGAGAATATGCCACCCAGCCAAGGGCACGCAATCCCATAAAGGCTCACCGACTCCCTAGGATACAAGAAAGCCATGGCCAGGGCATCCTTAGGAAAGGGGTCTCCTTCCACTGAGAAACCAGGCCCCTGGATCTCACTGAGGAATGTGATCCAATAGCAGTGTCAGCTCAGCTGTGTATTTTATTATTAGCAACAACTGTTGCCACCCAAACGGGAGCTGTGGCCAGCATTTCCCCCTGGGCTCTGTTTTCACAGTCAGTCAACTAGGCCATGAAATAATCACAGAACCGGCCCAGCCGGGGAAGTCACAGGCTGGGCCCCAGGGTTCCATCCACTCAGTCCCTGTCCTCTTCACCTCCCAATATAGAAATCGTCTGGTCTTCTCTCTGGGGGCCAAAGAGAGTCCTTGGGGAAGGTAATGCTGGAGGAGGTCAGAGGAAGCAGGCATGGACAGGAGCTGTGGGGAAATGTTTGGGTTTAGGAGGCCATGTCTGAGCTTTTGCTGGCCAGCCCCACCGCCCAGGGAGTGAAGTGAATGGAAGACAGCATTTGTATGAGGCAGTCGTTCCCTGGTGTCTGGAGAGAGGACTGGTTTCAGGACAGTCTGCATGTACCAAAATCCACAGATGCTCAGTGCTCTTATATGAAATGTCATAGTATTTACATAGAGTCTACATGTGTCTTCGCATGTGCTTTAAATCCTTTCTACTTTGTTTATGATGTCTAATGCAATGGGAATGTTATGGAAATGGAAAGGGATACATGTATGTTATCAATACAGACACATGTTTTTGCTCACTCGCTCACTCACTTGCTCTGTGTGTGTGTGTGTGTGTGTGTGTGTATGTGTGTGTGTGTGTGTGTGTGTGTGTGTGTGTGTGTGTAGTACGCATGCTGACAATTGGACCTAGAGCCTTGCACATGCTAGGCAATCTCTCTATCACTACACTCTATCCCCAGCGTTTCATAGGTTCTCACTAGACTGCCCAAGCTAACCCTGAACTCATTCTGTAGCTTGGCTTTGTGAACCTCCTGCCTCTGCCTCGTGATCAGCTGGGATTACAGGCATGCACTACCAGATCCAGCCAGACATATGTTTTAATTTGAACGCTCTAGATCCAAGGTGCTTTAGATCTGTGGCTGCAGATCCTCTGGGTCTAACTGTAGACAATAATCAATGACAGCCCACTTCACCCCTCGGTGCCTTTCCCATCTGCCTGTTTCCCTCTGGCCCAGGGAAGCCCTACACTGGCATGGCTTCTCCTTGCAAACAAACCATCTATTTCTTTTTCTTTTTCATGTTCCCTAGCCCATGGGACCTCTACCAGCATCCTCCCTCCTCACTACTGCTCTCGTCATACTTGGAGAAGTGATACCCACTGCCGCCCACCTACCTACTCAGCATGTGTCTATTGAGCAACCTGCCCCAGCTCTGGGCTGTGCTCCACACCCCTCTGCTTGAGGAGGGGTATTTGAGCATCCTTGCTATCCTCCACTCTCAGGAGTTTACACACACACACACACACACACACACACACGCACGCACGCACACGGTTCACAGAGCAAGTCCCTGTACTTCAGAACGGGGCTGGTGAGAGCCACACGAGCTAGTGTGTGCACAGCATAGCCCAGCCCCAGCACAGACTCGGTGCCCAGCAGCACAGGCAGGCCTCCTTAACCCTACCCTAAGGTCCAGGCACACTCTTCAGGGGCAAAGGCAGGGTCAATAGCAAAGAAAGGATGAGTGAAAAAATATTTTTATCTACCCAAATACCGCAAAAGTAAAGTGGAAATGCTGGACGCGCAGTGCTGAAGAGGCAGAAGGCTGGAGTCGGAGCAGGATTCTCATCTTCAAAGGGACGGACATTTTAAAAAAACAAACAAAAAAGAGAGCTGGGGAGATAATGACTCAGGGGGTAAACGTACTTGTCATACAAGTGTGAAGATGGGAGTTCAGATCCCCGGAGCCCATGTAAAAGAAAATATTCTCAGAGTTTTGTCAGTGGGTTTATAAAAATCTGGCAGAGCTGGACACCAGAACACACACACACTCCCAAGGCATCAGATGTGCCCCCATGGCATCAAGTACATCATGCCACCCTGGTCTACTGCTTCTTCATCAGCCCCCATCCACAGGACAGTCAGGACACACGACCAGGGCTGATGGCCTGGTGGACGGGGCCTAAATATCAAGTGCTGAAGAAGCATGAGCTGAAGGTTCCTCTGACAAAGGCAAAACTGAATGAAGCAAAGTGTGGAACCTGAGTCTTAGGCCTTGGCGTGGCCAGGACTGATTCCTGGGGATGCCTAGATTAATCTAGATTGATCTAGATTCTAGAGAGTCAAGAGTTCCTGTCCCACAGAGCTGTGTGTTCCCTGACATATAACCGCACTCCTCCCCAGGGAAAGGCCAACTCTATCACCTAGTAGAATGAAGTCTTGTTCCCGAAACATGGTCAGCACCCCCACCAAGACACCTCCATTCTTGCTTCTCATTCCTGTTCTTTTTCACCTTCCACACCACCCCACACTAGGGCCAGCCTTTCTTCCCTTTCATGCACTCCTTCACTCTGTCACCTGAGGTCCAGAGCCTGCAGATCTCTGGAAATTCTGTCAAAACCTGGAAGATCTGTTAAGATGCGGCTTCCTTCCATCCACCCCTGGGCATTTCTGATCCTTACCCAGATAATCTGCATTTCTAACAAGGTCTCAGGTGGCCACAGACCTATGAGTCATATCTAAGGAGGGAGCATTCCTGAGCAGAGAGACTGTAGCAGAAATGGAACAAGTTCCAGAGGGTGGGAAGATGACAGACGGGGTTTCCTACATGTTAAATCCCTGGGACATGACTCAAAGATGCAAAAGCCTGCCACGTAGCAGCTAGGCCACGGAGGAATAAATGGCAAGAAGCAAAGAGGCTGAATCGAAAACTTAAGAACAAGAAAGTCCAGACTCCATAGTGAATTCTACCAACCACTTAAGGAGAAGTTCATACGAAGCTCCTGAAGTGCTTTCCAAAATAAAAGAGAGGGGCATGCGTCCTGACCCACTCACTCCCTGAGACCTGAATTACTAACATCAGATAAAAGAAAATCATGGACCAATAACCTTAATGGACACAGAAGCAAAAATCCTCATCAAAATACCAGCAGACCAAATCCAACAGCATATTAACTATATACCACGTTGGTTCCATTCCAGAAATGCAAACTTGGCTCGACATAAGAAAATTTATGCAGTATATGACATTAATAGAAGAGGAAAAAATAATTATTTTACTTGATGCAGAAGTAGTTGACAAAAACATCATTTTCAAGATGAAAAATGTTCAGAGGCCCAGAGATCTCTCCCCCCCCCCCCCAACAACACAGGCCACTGTTATTCTTCTTGTTTGACCACCTACTGCTAAAGACACAACATGCTATGGTTGTAATCAATCAAGCCGGAACTGATCTGGACAGCTACCTTCCTGCTGGTAGTTTGGTAGTGCTAGAAGGGATTATGTCGCTCCCAGGGAGGATGGGGGAGTCATCAATGGACTTACCGGAGGTGGACCCTGCATGCTGTAATACTGATCTGAACAGCAAGGTATGCCTAGTGACACCATCGTAGATGTTAGTTTGGATTTCAGGCCTGTTCCACAGACCCATAAATGTACGCCTAGTCTAATGCCCAAGTCTGGGGAGGTCCTAAGCCACGGGGGGAGATCTGCTACTGTCATTTTGCTAAATAGTCATGTTATCAAACTGCCTTCTCAATCTTTGTTTATACCTATGCTCTCAACCTTGGTCAAAGAAACTTCTTTTTGCTGTGGGCATTGGAGACTCAGAACAGTTCAGAGTGCTGAGAATAAATGATACAGTGTTGAACTCTAAACGGAACATGTATGTCAAGTCCTCCGACGGGCTCAGAGAACACTGAAGAAAAAGAAGGGGCAGAAAGAATGTAACAGCTGGAAGACCGGGAGCCGGGCTGAGAAACATGGCCTCTGGATATGACATGGTCACTGCTGTGAACCACGAGCAGCTCTGGCTCCCTGCACACAGTTTGTACAAGATCAAGCCAGTCAACATTCTAGCACGGATGGGAGAGGTTTATGATGCTGTATCCCCCGCTGAAATGCCAGTCACTAGGGGAAAGAGTCACTTTTTTTTTTGTTAAGTCTAACTGCTGTAGGTCGATGGTGGATGACCCCAGACCCACGCTCACGCAGACAGTACTAAGTGGAAAGTACGTGGGTCTAAGAATGATTGCCTAACACTGAAGTAAACAAAGCCAGACATGGAATCCCAGTGCCAGGGAGACAGACTGATCTTTGGGGCATCCTGGCCAGCAAGTTCAGATGACTCTAAGTTCCAGGCCAATGAGAGATGCTGTTTCAACAAACAGGACAGACTGTGAGTGAAAGACAGCTGAGCTTGTCCTCCAGCCTCCATGACCCTGTGCTCAGAAAACTAAGAATGAAGAGACAAAGGGCGTTGCTTTTTACGAACCAAGAGACATGCCCACACTTGATGTTAAGTGTGGAAGCCTTCTACCCAGTGAGATTAGGAACAAGACGCAGCATATGCCTGCGCCACCACCACCGTTGAGAACACTGAAGGCTGTAGCTAGAGTCAGGAAAGAAGAAATGCAACTAGTTACATTAGGACATAATACAGATCCTATACGCGCAACCAAACTAAAGAAAAAAGGAGGGAGGGAGGCCCTCTGGAGCTAATGAACATAAACCAGCAAAACTGCAGGGGGGAGCAAAAAAAGTTGTGTTTTTCTACACCAGCAATGAACAAACTGAAAAGGGAAGCATAAAAAGCAGTTCCAGAAGCCAGGCAGTGGTGGGGCACGCCTTTAATCCCAGCACTTGGGAGGCAGAGGCAGGTAGATTTCTGAGTTCGAGGCCAGCTTGGTCTACAGAGTGAGTTCCAGGACAGCCAGGGCTACACAGAGAAACCCTGTCTAGGGGGGAAAAAAAGCAATTCCAACTGTAGCCACATAAAAAAGAATAATGTACCTGGGAACAAATGTAACCAAAAGACTTGGGACTGAAAACCATAAAGCACACCTGAAAGGAACCACAGGCACACTAAACTAATGGAGTGATATCCCATGGGGAGACTTGATAGTGTTAACATATTACTGAGTCTAGAATGTCCCTTATAGGTTCATATATTAAGTACCTGTTTCCCAGCTGTGTGGCTATTTTAAAGGCTATGGGCCCTTTAAGAGGTGGGGCCTGGCTGGCTGAAATCACACCAGGTAGCCTGTGAAGGCTATACCTGCTTCAGGTTCCATCCTGTTATTTCTGCTTCCTGGTCTATGGCTTGTGAAGAGCCTTCTGCCACAGGCTCTTGCCACCATGCCTACCTTGCCACAGTGAACTTAAATCCCTCTGAGACCATGAGCCAAGATAAACCATTCCACTCTTAAATTTCGTCTGTCACGGCCATAAGAAAAGGAGCCAACTGCACCCGGCAACCCAAGCAGTGTGCAACAAAGCAGTGTGCATATTTATCACAGTTCCTAGAAGAATGCCGGCCCCTATAGAAGCTAAAAGGCTGGCCCTAAGTTTAATATGGAACTTTAAGAAATCTAGCATAGCCAACACATTCTTTTGACATGGGTTCTGAGGGTCAAACTCAGGTCCTCAAGATCATTCTTTGTTGAGATAGCTCCCCCATTTTTATTTAAAGTTTCCCCAGTGACCTCCATCCTGTTTTCCATAGCAGCGGCTATGTTTCACATTCCCACCAAGAGTGTCACAGGAGTCCCAGTTTTCCCAGTCTCACCAAGACTTATTATCTTTGTGTATGTGGAGGGGAGGTGTCTAGCTCTTCTAAGGGGTGGAAGGTGCTTTCTCTGTAGTTCAGTTTGTGTTTCTCTGACAGTCCCCAGTATATTCATGTGATTTGCTTGAATACCTTTCACTTGCTTGTTGGCCATTTAAATGTCTTCCTTGGAGAAATGGCTTTTAAAATCTTTCTCAATCTATTCCTCATGCATGTGAATTAGCCCACTATCTTTTTTTAACTAATGGGTGTGTGTATATGGATGGATGGATGTGTGTGTGTGTGTGTGTGTATGTGTGTGTGTGTGTGTGTGTGTGTGTGTGTGTGTGTGTGTATGTGGTGTGTGCACACCACATGGTGTATGGGTGAATGCAGAGGCTAGAAGAGGGCATCAGACTCTCTGGAGCTGTGGTTACAGGTGGTTGTGAGCTGCCTGACATGGGTGTTGGGAATGGAACTCTGGTTCTCTGTAAAAGCAGATTGCTCCCCCTAGCTACTGAGCCATCTCTCCAGCCCCCATAGCCCCCCTATCTTTTATGCACTTTGTAAATATTTTCCCCACTCCACGGCGTGCCTTTTTCCTCTGTTGTTTCTTTTGCTATACAGAAAGTTGATTACTACATTCCTATAAAATATCTAGAAAGCGAACAGACTGGCGGTTGCCAGTGGCTGGGGGTGGAGGGTGGCGGGGGTGGGGAGTAGCTGTTGAGGGGAGTTTATTTGAGGATGGTGAAAATAAAATATTTTGGAACTAGATAAAGGTGGTGGTTCTACAACATTGTGCCCTTGCGAAATGCCAACAAATTGTTTACTTTAAAATGATTAATTTCATGTTATATAAATTTCACCTCGATTTTTTTTAAAAACGGAATGGATGAGTAAGATGACGTTAAAGTATCAAAAGAGACAGCCACTACTTATCTCTAGAGAAGCTGCCAAATAGAAACGCAAGCTCAGTGTGGCTAGAGTTCTCAAGATGAGCCAGAAATCCAAAGTTTTATGTAAGCTCTCTCAATTTTTAGACAGTGGTAATCAACTCATTATTAATCAACTAAGTGTTTAAAAAACATCTCTGCATGGGTGGAACACGCTAAATTTAGAATCCAAATCAGCCTATGAGACATGGTATCACACTCTGTTCTGGACAATATAAAGCTGAATAACTTGAAAACGTAGATGATGTAAAGGATCTCAGGGTGTCTTCTTTTGGGGATCCTGAAATGTACCGGCACTAAGTACTGATCAGGCACTTTACAAATACCACCCACATTTCTCCTCCTCCTCCTCCTCCTCCTCCTCCTCCTCCTCCTCCTCCTCCTCCTCCACCCACTGCTGCTATTGCTGCTGCTGCTGCTCACAATCATCTGGTAGTAGGGAGGGGGCTGCTACAGAGCTAGAGACATTGAGGAATCAAACAACTTTCCAAAAAGGAAGAAGCAGGATCAAGACAAGATCCATCTAGAATTGCCAAGTCACCATCTTACCTACATGCCTTATAGGGGTCTCAAACTTAATAAGGCCAGAATGGAGCGCTCCTTAAATCTTCCCTTAAAATAACTTCATCCATCAGTCTTTCCATCACAATGAGTAGTAACAAAACTCTTAAGAGTCACTCTCAATCCCCACATTAGCTCATCCCCCACCCCACCCACAACACTCTAATCCTCCTACAAATCCACGGCCAGTGTTCTTACGGGTCTGATGGCATCTCCGCTTCCCCCACTCCTGGGCCCCCACCCCCTCCCCCCAGCCCGCCACCTTCATCATTTTGTCTTCCCTACAAAATTCACGGGCCTCCTCATTAGATTCCAGGCCTCCCTGACACCCCTACTCACAGTTCCCCACACAGCAGCCACATGATCTTTTAAAAACAATACACCCTGTGACATCAGTTCCCACCTTCAAATCCTCCAGTTACCACTACCTGTGCCTGCATGGTCCAGGGAAGTCAAGCCATTTGATTGATAATATTGAGATTGGTCCCTCAGCACTCATCTTGTAACCTGAGACTGGGGAACTGTATCCCCAGACTGTACCCTGATCATTCCTCATATTCATCCTACCCTGCCACCCTCAACTTCCTGAAGACAAGAGACAGCACAGCCATGGAAGGGAAGAAAGCAAGCTAGTCTCTGGCCAGCAGGTGTGTGGACAGGGAACCTAGCAGTCCTGGCAGGGTTGCGTTAGTCAAGGCTATCCAAGTCTACCAGGAGGGGCACAAAAACCCTGGCCCAAGTGAGAGTCCATCAAACCTCCAGGGAAGCACCGAACACGGCTCCCTCAATCTCCAGCCCAAATCCCACACCAACCATATCTGAGAATTCTAGGCTAAGTCGAAATCCAGCAGAGTCTCCCCCACCAATTATGTTCTAGAAATGCCAACCTGAAATATGGCTTTGGGTGGGCAAGAGGACATCTGGGGCCCTGGCACAAACCAAGAAGCCTTTTCAGAAGAACCTGTAGGTGAGATCCAGCCGCAGGCCAATCCTACCTCAGATCCAGGCTATGCAGGAAAGGTCTGGTCCCTGACTCCAACACCTTTCCTCTTCCTACCTCTTCCCCAAAACAACAACACGCACACGTGAGCGCATACACACACACACACACACACACACACACACACCATACCACACAAAAAAAAAATCTGTCACTGACTTCTGCCCCTCCTTCCCCTGAGTGACAGGAAGCTTCTATGCCTGGAGTGGACAAACAGCCTCTCAGGGCTCCCTGCCAAGTGGGGTTCTACCCACAGCCCCTCCAGCAGCAGGGTATGGACAGGATCCCTGCCCAGCCAGGGACACTTACCACAAAATTCTTTAAGAATTCCATCATCTTCTCTGTACCTGGCCCCCGCCAGGCAGGACCTTCGCTTTAGGAGCACAGCCCGGGCTGCTGCCTGCTGTTGGTGCCACCAAGGTGGCGGCAGCTGCTGACGTTGGACAACTTCCTTAAGATCAAACAAGGAACTGCAGGATTTGGGTGTCCGCCCGCCCAGAGCTGTTAGTCCACATTGACTAGCCATGACCTTTGACCCTCTGGTGCTTCTCAGGGTAACTCAGGGCTTGGCAGAATCCCTGTATGTATGTCACAGGGTGAGGAGTCACTCCCACTGAGCACCACTCCAGAGACTTTTTAGAGGAATGTACCTGGGGCCCAGGAGAGTCAAAAGCAGGCTCCCCTTCCACTCGTGCCTTGAGAACAGGGCTGGATCGAAGGACGCCAGTGGCCTGGAAGGCAATGAAGATGAGTGCACCGGGCAAGGTAGGAGTCAAGACCTGTGACTTAGGAAGCCCTGCAGGACAAGGAAAATGCAAAGTAAAAGACAGCAGATACCTACATCCCTGAGGACCACACAGGCTAAACCGACATTGCCCAAAGTGGGAGACGCAGCTAAAACAGTAAGCAGTTAGTTGCCTGGATGTGGGAAGGGGTGCAGAGGCATGGGGAGCTATTTTCTGTCAGGAACAGCCTGGATTCCTTTGTAATGTTGGGTTATTGCTCTGTCTTTTAAAAATAATTTTTAATGCTCTTTAAAAACAGCAGTTGCTTTGTGCCTTAAGAACCCCATAAGGAATTTTTAAAAGGAACACAGCAAAAGGCCTGAGGAGACTCACACCACATTTAAAGCTCAGAGGTGCCCACATGCTGAGTTGGAAGAAGAGGGGCGGGG
>JADRCD010226709.1:0-16193 GCA_019843815.1 Montemys delectorum
TGTGTGTGTGTGTGTGTGTGTGTGTATGTGTGTGTGTGGTATTGCTATGTAACCTAGGATGACCTTAAATGTGAAAAATTTTGCCTCCTTATATTCTGGAATTAAAGGCATGAGCCATCATTTTGAGTTCTCTCTGTTCTTTGGCCTTTCCACTGTGGCTCCAAGTCCACCAAATATTAATATCATAGGATCTAACCATTGTTAAAAGTCTCTTAAGCTGTTCTTCAATTTTAAAAGAACCAGTTGTTATAATTTTAACTATTTATTTCCATATAAACTTAAATGAAAATGAGTCTTCCATAAATAGCCACATTTTCTTTCTCCCAAATATATATCTGGCATAAAAAATTTTTTTAGAAACTACTCATTTGAATTTAAAGCTTGTGTTTCCATGACACCAAACATCTGGATGAAGATGGGAAGACTCAGATGTTTTCAAATACCAAAATATTGTGTTGTTAAAACAGTTAAAATGACTATCTGAATCTTTCCAACATTTATCTGGATTTACTTATTGTATATACAGCAAAGGCAGACCCTTCTATCAAAAAGCTCTCAAGTTCAGAAGGAATGCATCTGCTCACACGTGTGTACTGAAGATTTATCATATAGAAAGCCCCGTGATAAATGCTACAAAAGTTCAATCACAAATAAGATACAAACTTGTTTCTCAAATGATTTTTCAAATTAGTGAGGGATGTAACTTAAGAGCACATAGAGATGAGAAGAGGAGAACATGAGAGAAGATGGAAGACAAAGGAGTTTGGAGGGAACAATTACTTCCTTATGATTATGGGGATTTCCCTACCTTTGGCTTGGAAGGATGGGGATGCCAGAACTGTGGTAATGATAGAGACAATAAGAATCACATATTATGTCAAATACACGTTCCCTCTAGAATTTAAATCAAATACCCCTAAATCAGCCAAATGACTATAGTAGTCTCTGTCATTTCATATTATCGTATCTTCTGATTACTATAAGGTCTTTGCAATTAAGTACTTCTCAGGTATTTTGGCTAGCAAATTTATATTCATGTCCCATAAGTGTTTCCACTTTACACACAAAACAGGCTGATGCTTTCTGCAGTCATTATATGGAAACAGCATCACAATTCAACCTTACATTTTGCTTTTCCGATTTAGATAGAAAATCTTTACAATTCCACATTCATTGCACACCCAGAGTTCTATCTTTCTGATTGTATGATGTTTTAATCGGCTGGAATCACAACTTGGACAAATGGTTTAAAATCTTGAGCTGACTGTCGGGTTTCTGCTGTGCTTGACAAAGCAGAATGATGGACCCTGTTCCTTTTCCTTTATCTACTACCTCCACATCTTACTCTCCAAAGTAAATACATAGTAAAATAAATGGTCATTGTTAGCTGGGGGAGGGGACAAACCCAGAAAATTCCAGATAATCTGAATTGGGCTATGTGTGTTAGCTATGACCAACATTTTGGTCCAAGTGTCTAAAGGTGAAGGCAGGTCAGTTTTAGGTAGCTTTACATCCAGTTGTAGAGATGATGACAGAAATCTGTTGTCTATAGGAGCTCTCTTCAAGTCAGGTTTCTTCTCTCCATTTGATAGCAACAAAGTTCATTCCACCCCAAGAATGCATCCTACTACGTAGGAACTGCAGTGAATAAAAAGCCATTTGGCAGTCCCTTGATAAAATTCCTTAATCTAACTTGGATGTCTTCCATGCAGACAGCATAGTTAGCTATGGTGATTGTCTAAGCCGAAGTCACTTTATCACAGCTTACTATATTCCCAACATAGAAATCAAAGCACCATTACCAAAGGGAAGGAAGAAATATACCTCATGGAAAACATAAATGCTAGGATGGAAAAGTCTTTCCTTAAATGTAAGGATGATAAAAGAAGGTAGCATCTAATGGTGTGGAAGCAATCCGAGGCCATGTACTATGAAGAAGAAAGGCTGAGCCTCTGATTGAGACTTAAGCTTGTAAGCAAAAGAGAAGCCAGCAATAATCAAATAGGTGATTGGAGCTGGACAGAGTTGCCCATGCCTATAATCTCAGCACTCAGAAGCAAGAGAATTTTGCCATGGGTTCAAGGCCAGCATAAGGTTAAAAAAAAAAAAAAGTGAGTTCTATTTAGCCTGACAAACCTGAGCTAGACTATAGAGTAAGACTGTCTCAAAAAAGCCAAAAGTAGGGAAGAAAAGAGAGAATGGGCGAAAGGAGAAGGGGAAAGAAAGAAATTAGGAAGAAAGGAAGGAAGGAAATAGAGAAGGAAGAATGGAAGGAGAGAAGAAGAGATGCTCAGGCTGCTGGCTTAGCAAAAGGAGCTTTTATTGATTTTTCTAGGGTAGGCTGAACTTCTATAATTGTCAATTAGTCATGGGCACAGTTTCAAAGATGTTCTTCCCGTGTATAAACATGCTAGCCTTGTACTTGGTGGGCTAAAGGGCAGTCGGCCTCACTTAGGAACCGCTGACTTACCCCTGGTGTCATCGTTTTGTGTGAATGCCCTGGCCTTGTGGTTTAGCCTAGGTCTTGTGACAAGGCCCTGGACTGCAGGCATGTGTTTATGAAGAAAGCCTCTGGCAGGGTAGAAGAAAAGCATGCCAGTTCCAATGAGCAATAGGTAAAGTTAGCGGTGCATTAAACAGCTCTCGAATGATCAGCATGTCTACTCTAAGCGTTAACAGGTTGAAGCAGCAAAGATGGCTGACATGATATAAAGACAAAAATGCCAAACCTTTTATTCCATTTAGCCACCGATCAAGGACCTGTGGGCTCCAATGAACAATCCGTATTTTTGGCACCAAAAAAAAAAAAAAAAAAAAAAAAAAAAGAAAAGTTCTCCAAATTTCTAGGGGAAAAATAAAATTGGTTATGCAACTGTTACCATAGCCATCCATCAGAGGTATTGTCTCCAGCAAGCTAGCAAGGAGCTAAGAATGTACCCTAAGCTCTATGATCTCTCAAATTAGTGACTTTTTAAAGTCACCTAAGAATGAACCCTGTGAATTTGTTCTGTCGGCTCATCTTACATCAGAACTGATTCTGGGGGTAATGGGGGAAGAGAATTAAAATTAACCATCACAAACTTTGCTAATATGATTGATCAGATGCTTACTATGTCAGGTACAGCTCTGCTAATCCCAGTTTTAGAACCCCAGACTAATATCTCAGCCCAGTTATATACAATATAAAAGAGCTACTGACAAGCCATGAAAGAGAACCAACGGCTGGGTTGCCATTCTTGCTACAAATACACAGAAGCAATGAGAAAGCAGCCAGGGATGTGGTAGCACATGACTTTCATCTCAGCACTGAAGAGGCAGAGGCAGACAGAACTCTTTGAGTTTGAGGCCAGCCCGGTCTACAGAGTTCCAGTTGGCCAAAGCTACACAGTGTGACACCGTTTCAAAAAATGAAAGAGCAATGAGTGAGGAGACAACTGCAAACATGAAAACCACATAAAGCTCTCCTGTTAAGAAGTTATATCCCAGAGAGATGTAAATAAGATAGGGTAGGGAAGACATAAAATTATAAAGATCTAGTAAATTTCTTTGAAAATTTAGTAAGGGAAGATATTACCTTGAGAAACAAAGATGGGGGAGCTTTAAAAATACCTTTTGCATTGTTTCATGTCTCATCTTTAAAAATGATGAAATGTACATTCTATTCATGATATAGGAACTGTTATTCACATAAGAAAAAGTTGCTAAATTAATGACAGTTGACTCAGTTTGACCTTTTATTAGAAGACGCATTTATTTACACAAGGAATAAGTCCTGGGCTTGTTCACATGGTTCATTAAGTATGGGTAGATGATATCCTTCCAAAGGAGCTTCTTCATCCACATTGGGGAAATGACTTTGAGAGTTTCTTATGTAACTAACATAACCAGAATCAAGATCACAGGGATGGAGAAATGACTCGGAGTCTAAGAGCATGCTCTTGCAGAGGACCCAAGTTTGCTCCCCAACATTCACATTCAGCAGCTTACAACTACACATACCTCTAGGTCTTGGAGAATCCAAAGCCTCTGGTCTACAAAAGCACCTGAACCCACATGCACAGACAACCGCTCCACACACGCAAATTAAAATTAAACCTTAAAAAGAACAGACATCCGTGGTTATTTTAAAATATATATATCAAAATCACCTGGTTTAACTTTGTAAAGTAAGTTTGTTAGTGAGAAATTTGAAAATGAAATTTATCATTTTCATGGTAACAGAAATGGATTCTATCTAACATCATTCTTCACAGGAAGCCTTGACTATTTTTCTGTTGCATTAAACAAGTAATTTGACAAAAACTATGTAGCCTTGGCTAGCCTGGAACTCTCTATGTAGACCAAGCTGGCCTCAAACTCACGGAGATCAACCTGCATGGGTTTCCCTACTGCTGGGGTTAAAGGAATGATCTACCCTACCCCCAACCCATGCCAACTCTCTCCACAACTAGCTTAGGGGGAAAAAAGTCACATTTCATTAGACTTCAATCCAGCTGAGAGATGCTTAGGTGACTTACAATGTTTTAGTCTTGCAAATAACTCTCTTTTAAATTCAATGTGCATTTCTTGTTTGTGGGCTATTTTGAAGTATCCCTTATAATTTTACAACATCAGCATAAATCTTTGCAACACAGAATGAAATTCATGATCAACCAGTTCTAGTTTGGACATTCTTAGAGAGGGGTTTGTCAAAAATGATAATTGTTAAAGGTCTTTTCACCCAGTGCCCCAGGGATGTAACAGTGCTGTAGCCCCACTTCCTTGTACTTGATCTACCAAGTACCTTCTGCTTGCTCTACCCTAAAAGGAAGGAGAGGAGCCATGTAGCATCTTGAATAAAGATATCTTACTTTCAAGTGAATTTGTACATGAGAGGCCATTAAAGAACATGTTCCCTCTCTGTGGAATCATGAGAGCTATACATGCCCTTTTCACTTTCCCAACCTTTTCTAGTTGATATTCCAAGTAAGGAGGCCTTTCAGGATGGGATTTTATTCACTGGTGGCCTTGGAATTATTTTGAGATGTGAAAATCCTTAACCTTTAGTGTTATATTGATGAAGAGACTGATCATCACTGCTATTGTGTTACAACAGTGTCCTCTTAGGAGTAAGCTGAGCCATCTCTGGGCCATTAGACCCGAGTGTGTTGGCCCCCAACAGTGAACAGTCAAAACTAGAGCTTCAGGCCAAGAACATGGGGATTGACAACAAATTATTGCTTGTGCTCCACTTCCAGCTTCCAAATGCAAACATATCCAAGTTTATTTTAAGTTTGAGCCAGTCAAACATTTAGTAATATACATCAAAGAAGAAGTGTAGGCTTCCCCTGTTTATTATTTCAACATGATGTCTGTCCCAATAAAGCATGCACACGACAGATCATGCAAGAGAAGTCCTTTAGTTCCGTGGTTTGCCCTTAAATACGAACATATACTTGTAAATTAATCTAAAACACATTGACGCGTCCCAATCCCTTTAAAAGCTGATTGTTCTCAATCGCCCTTTTAATTTTAGAAATCCAGTGGCTGACTGCCAGGACACTTACAGATCACTAGTCCATCCCCTGTATAAAAGGGGCACAGATCTAGAGTGCTCAAAACTTACAGAATGACATTCAAACAACTGAAAACTTCTTCTAGTCTTCCCTATTAATTAGGGGGGGAAAAACCATCTGTGCAAGGTGAATTTTGGTAAGGTACCAATGTTTTTAATGATTCTGGATGGAATCTGAAAGTGCTTATGAATTAGAGAAAGTATAGCCATGGATTCCCATGATAAAATACACTGTTTACAAAAGCCTGCAGTCACTTGACTGCATTTCTAATAAACACTAGAAAGCATTCTTGTTATTCAATCAGAGTTTACCATTGTACTCAAAGGAACTGCTTCTCTAGAAATCTAGTAGCATCTACTTCTTTACTTTTCCTAAATTACTTTGTTCCCTCCCCCCCCCGCTCTCTCTCTCACACACATACACACACACACACACACACACACACACACGCACGCACACACACACCTCACACTTGTCAGAACTTTTTTTGGACAAATGCAGAAAACAAGAAAAAAACACACACGGCAGGGATAGTTGGGGGAGTTGGGGGAGGAGACAAAGACAGAGAGAGACAGACAGAGAGAGAGAGAGAGAGAGAGAGAGAGAGAGAGAGAGAGAGAGAGAGAGAAAGGGAGGGAGGGAGAGAGGGAAGGAGAGGGAAGGGCTGGATGAAGAAGCAGCACACTGAGGCATGTTACATCTCCACCCTCTTTCTATACATTCAGAGGAATGCATCTTTATTTCCATTTCGATTTTTGATGTTTGCACAATTTCTTCCTGCCCCGCCCCCCCCCCCCGGGGCCGACAACCTATAAAGCTAGGCTCTCAGAAATCAGAGTAGCAGAAACTCAAAGGGAGACCACTGCTTTGATTTTGGTCAGAGAACAACTTGACAAGAGGATTTTTTTTTTTAAATTGTCATTTGCTCTCCAAAGAGTGTTTTCAGTCAATTAAAAACTGTAGTCCAGGCCTCTTCCAGTTTGAAGGCACCTTTGCGTGTGCGATGAACAACCCTTGTTTGTGAGTCA
This sequence comes from Montemys delectorum, assembly GCA_019843815.1. NCBI lineage: Eukaryota > Metazoa > Chordata > Mammalia > Rodentia > Muridae > Montemys > Montemys delectorum. Next base: position 6,584 of record JADRCD010226709.1, read on the forward strand.
TTCATTTTCTCCATTACCAAAAGGAGAATGGAGGACAATTACATTGTCTGGATGAATCCAAGTGTTAGGAGTGTTTGTCACGGAGGCAGAGTGCAGTACCTGACAGGCAGCGATTGATGGCCAGGAATGAGCGCGAGTGACCAAAGCAGCCTCACAGGATGCAAATTACTGACTGTGGATTCCAATTTACCCTGTTCATTTTTCTTGCCTCTGCTGAAGACCATTAGTGGTTTTTGAAGCAGTGAAGGGGTCATTACTAATGTGGGGAGGCTCTAGCAGGAGGGGGAAGGAGGGGCAAAGCCTTCTGTAATTACACAGCTTTAAGGAACAGGCTGCAGGCCCTAGCCAAAAAAGTGTCAACACCTCGCAATCAGAAAAATTTATTTTCATTTTATGCTTAACCCACATTAACTCAACATTATCATCTTTCTTTGTTAACATTTGCAGAATATTAAAAGCCTGCCTTCTATATTAATACAGATCTGGTTAACCCTTTTGCTATACAGGGGATTTTCTTGAACCCATGGCATGTAGGTTCTTGAACAAACACTCATGCACATTTTGGATGATGCATCCTATTGTGGAAGATGAAATACCTGAGGACTGAATTCTTAGATGATTGAAAATTGTCCCCTCCCTCCAATGCTGAGATGATTAGAATACTTTAAAGATTTATCTGTTTTACTCTTAATTGTATGTATTAATGTGTGTAGTGGGCGTGCATGATGATCCAGGCACTATTCTAACCGAGAGGCCCCGGATACCCTGGATCTGGCATTACAGGCAACTGTGAATTACCAAACATGGGTTCTGGGAACTGAACTTGGGTCCTCTGCAAAAGAAGTAGGAGGTACTTTTACACTGAGCCATCTCCCCAGCCCCCGGATGACTCTTTAGTGATGCTAGTGGGAAATAGTTATGACTCAAGACTTTCTAGTCTATGAACAACTCTTACATAGGGATAAAAGTTTACCTTTCTGTTTAAGAAAACCAGTGAATTTTGTGCAGGACCTTATGTAACAGATGTGTTTCATAATTACGCGCCCTCCAGTACAGAACCTGAGTTTCAAGATGAGAGAGGAAAAGTGAAAGGGAGGTAATGGGAGTGTTGTTCGTCATCAATGTGAATGAACTGTGATAGGAAGAAAAGAATTAAAAACCAAAACCCACGGCTTTGTTTTCTAGTTGCTGTGCTTGAAGTTAACATGGCAAATCTCTATAGGAAGCATGTCATAAGCCAGACTCCTTCTCCCCAGAGATGAGAGTGTATGCCTAGGGGAAGGGACAGGTAACCTAGGCAAGTCACTGTACATGACCTTAATAGCCCAGGGCACTAATCAGTAAAACAATGAAAGAATCTCAATCCCACCCAGACTAAGAACTCTACACCCAATCCTTTCACCTTGGCTTTCAAAATGGTTGTGATATCGTATTAGCCAGGAGTCCAAACTTCTACTATGCTTAGCCTCATATTAACTAAGAAATAATAGTTATGCAGACCAATCACTCAAAGGGTAGCATGGGATAAGAATTCCTCAGAAATTCACAAGGGAGCAAAGGAAATGGGTCTACTCTACATGCAATAGACAGGAATAGAGACACCCAGAATTCTGATGCCATTGCACCTCCGACTGATCAAAAACATGGAGTGACCTAGGCACCTGGACATTCCTTGCTGGTCCTACAGACTGTGACAGGAAGTTGGGCTTCCCCCACTGGCTCCTGTCCACACTTGTCAGCAAGTTAAACATATCTTTAAGTGTGATAAGGAGAACCAAGCCGTAGAATAAAGAATGCACCGAGGGTGGTTTCACGCTTAGAAGTATGTGCCTCTTTCCCGACTTCTGATGCATCTTTTAAAACATTTGTCTCTTCATCAGCACCCGTACCCTTCAGAAGAGCAGAAGAAACAGTTAGCACAAGACACGGGACTGACAATTCTGCAAGTGAACAACTGGTGAGTGACCCCAAGATCTCTCTCCCTGGACTAAAGTGGGGTTCCTGAATAACTGTTTACCTTTCTTTCTTGGTTTTATTCCTGGAACAAAAGAAGCCAAGGGTAACTTTTGCATTTCTTCCCTGAGGTGAAAGTTATGCCTAGGGTGAGGGACACGTAGCCTAGGCAAGTGGGCTTTGTACTATTTCTTCTTCTCTTTCAGCTGCTTTCTTTCCTTTTTTTTTTTGTCTCCCCTAAGCTCACTTTCTCCATCTCTAACGCTTTAAAATTTTCCAGCCGAATCACAAATTCTGTCTGGCTCATTCCTTTTGAACACTGTGGCCCGTGTGTTTTTTTCACAGTGCTCATGTACAGCCACTATTTCTGGGAAGGGTTTCTTTTGTCTGGACTCTTGGGAACAATGTAGACACAGGGTGTTTTAGAACCTCCTCATAGGTATTTATTTACCATAATTTTTTTAATAGAAGAGAAGGCTTTTTCTCCGTTTTTCGCTTGTGCTTTAGATTACTTGCACGGAGGTATATGGGCCATCTACCCTTTGTACGTGGCTTAGAGGTAACTGAGGAAAGAGGAGGGGGAAGGGATTAAATAAAATGATCACAGTGGCCAAGAAATGATATAGGAATTACTTATCAAAATACTGGCCCAGGTTTTATCAGCAGCTTAATTTTGTTCTGTACATTCTTGGGGTGATGTTCAGATTAATTGAACTGACAGTTTTCTTTCAAAATTCAGGGGAAGTATTTGCACGGATTTCAGGCCTTATACAAACTTAATTACATGGAACTCCACTTTATCATTCTAATTCCATGTAGCAGAGGTTGTATTTACAAATGAGAAGTCTCTGGCTTTATTCACAGCTTTCCTTAATATATTTATCAAAGCAGGTTCATTTACAAAGTGCTCTATCTGTGGGATACAGGCAGGCAGACATTAACAAAGCTTTTAGGTTTATCAGGCTCGCTGCCTGATGAGCTACCCGAGGGTCAATTGATTTTGTGGTTCTGTGATTCATTTTTTTCTCATTTTTCTAGGATCACAATGAGAGACATGCTTGGAGAATTAGCCAGTTTGTCTGCCTTATCTGTCAGGCAATTTTTTTTTTCCCAGGGAAGTCAAGCTACTTAAATTGGCCACAGGAACTGTCGTTATCTGACTTTAATGCACCCTATAGTGTGGATAGCATTTCAATTACACCAGTAACCAAAGCTTAGCTGCAGCCCTTTTCATGCCTACTGTTGTACAGAAAGTGATGTGCCTACCTACAGAAGCAGAAAATTGAGTTGCCTTGCTTCTGTCAGGGTGATTAATGCAGAAATAAACTGCTAACCCGAAAAGAGAGGCAGAAAGAAAGGATAGACAATACAGACTGGGATTCCCTTTAATTTTCTTCTAAAGATTGGAGCTATGTACATTTAAAGATACCCTTTAGAGCAAAATCTTGGAATAAAGGTTGTAATCTCTGGGGCGAGGTGTCTGGGACTGTGCATTCGTAAGGGCCTCCTGATGTAAATATATAATGTGTAAGCATATACATTCTCATTCCTGTTCCCAGTTCAAGTAATCAGTGGTCAGAAACAATAAAATAGACATATTCTGAGTTAGGTTTAGGAGGCTCAGCCCCACTTATTGTTTCGTAACATGCCGGTCTAACACGCCAGTCTCCAGTGTAAGGTACTACATAGCCAATGGTGCCTGGTACAATTAACATCACTTTAGAAATTTAGTTGTTGTTTTTGTTTTGTTTTGTTGTTTTTGTAGATTTGGGACACATTCAGGGAAGTTGTGGTGGGAATTTTTGAGACAAATGGAATATTTCTACACTGATATTTGGCATTGACATTTGACCTTTCTTTGAAAATGCTGTCACATTTTATCCGTTCCCAGCATTTTTTTTTTTTTTTATGTAGTCATTGCCCTTGAAGAGAAAAGACGACTCAGTTCTCTATCTAAAGAGCAGCCCTCCACACAGGCACCTGGCTGGGACCTGGAAGAAAGGACCCTTCTTTTCTGAATTCCACAGAGCCCCAAGGCATGGGCAGGAGTTCAGTTGGTGTGATATTTCGGGTGTCTTGTTTCTCTGTGATTTGGGCCACATTTGCAGAGGGTGAGGACATGACAGTCTGTCACATGGCACACTTGCTGTAATATGGGATAAATGTTGACACCTCTGCCTCTACAAAATAATTCCATCTTTCTAATTTTCACACTTCCTTCTGAAAAAATTCTGTAATCCTGCCCTTAGGTCCAATTCTTAGCTAATAGCTACCATAACTTTGATAATAAGGTGTGACTCATGAGGACGGCTCCCCAAGTTCCCCTGAAGCACTGCCAAGAGTTGAAGACAGGGGCCCCCTATCCAGGGATTTCAGAAAGGAATCTGAAGAGGAACACTCCCCACACTGGTACATTTTGAACTTGTCCATCCACTGCCTTGACAAAGTCACCTTTGAAACAGTGCTGACTCACCTCTTCCAGGAGGCTTTAGGGTCACAGACCTCAGATGCATAGAGTGACAGGAAGAATGGACAATAAAAGAATGTTCTAGATCCCGAGAACGGTTATTCTCAGAAGGATCAAACTTAGCTCCTGGGGCTGGAGAGATGCTCAGTGATTAAGAGCACTTGCTAATCATCCAGAGGATCCAAGTTTCATCTCCAGAACCCAAGTCAGACAGCTTACAATAATCTATATCTCCAAGTCTCTGTGGGAATATCCCCAATGCATGCATGGCAGACACAGGCACACATAAATACACACATAAACACGAATGTACATATAAATGAAAATTAATTTTAAAAAAAAATAGTGCCAGGCGATGGTGGCTCACGCCTTTAATCCCAGCACTCAGGAAGCAGAAGCAGGCAGATTTCTGAGCTCCAGGCCAGCCTGGTCTACAGAGTGAGTTCCAGGACAGCCTGGGCTACACAGAGAAACCCTGTCTTGAAAAACCAAAACCAAAACAAAAAACAAAAAACAAAAACCCAAAACAAAACAAAACAAATAATTTCTAAACTTTAAACCCTCTCCCCACTGTTCAGATGTGGCCAGAGTCCAGTCTTACATGACACAAGGGTTACACCCAGGGACTTGAATATAGTCAGGGAAGTCAACATCTATAGTTAATAAGCAACAGAACACAGCCCCACATACCTAATGAGAACAATAAGCAATAAAAACAGGCCAGTTAAGACCATCAGCAATTAGGAACTAAGAACAAATAGGCAACATGGAAGTTTAAGAGATAACTGAGAGAATTAAAGATGTGTTGAATCTTTGTAGCCCAGGGTAGAAAGGATCCCAGAGAACTTCTCTGACGTATTTACAGAGAGAGTGTGTAAAACATGATGACACAACCAAACCGAAGTGTGACTCCCAGAAGGACTAGAGTTTATGACATTGGTGTCATTTCCCCAACAATCAGCTTACAGAGTTCCATGAATAATAAACCACTCGAGTAAGATTTCTTTTTCAAGCTGACATTATAGATGAGGGGGTCGGGCATGGTGCCTCACACCTGTAATCCTATGACTTCAGAGACTGGAGCAGGCAGAGAATGTTGAGGTCAACACTAGCATGGGCTATGTAGTGAGTTCCGGTAAATTTGGACTACAGGGTTAAGTCTTGCCACAAAAACCAAACACAAGGTCAGGCATGGTGAGTCAGGTGTTCGTCACAAAAACAAAAGGACCCAAGTTCCAACCCCAACCCCAGAGCCCACATAAGCCCAGCAGTAGTGGTTCCCATCTGGGGTCCCTGTTGCCTAAAGTGAGATAGGAAGCACAGACAAGAGAATCTGCAGAGGCTGGGGGGCATTGGGGAGGGGGTACCTTGCTTAGTTTACGCACCAGACAACAGAAACCTTGTCTCAAGCAAGGTGGAAGTCAAAGACTGACCTCCAACATTGCAGACCTCCACATGTCTGCTATGGTGCATGCATACTGCACTAATATACACAAAAAACACTCAGGCACATATCATTCATACACACACACACACACACACACACACACACCCCACAGAGGAAAAAAATGTAAAACTGTTTCAGCTAAATCACAATACGTTCATGTTCACCAGAATTACATTGTAGTTATATTTACCTAAAACTCTCATCTATAGATTGATTTTCTTATTGCTGTTTCTTTATTTTGAAACAGCTTCTTGCTTACCCACAATTTTCTATGTTGTTCAGGTGGGCCTTGAACTCCCAATCCTCACCTATCCACCTGAGTTCTGGGCTTACAGGTACAAGAAACTGCATTCGGTCTCTATACTATTACTGTTCTTTTGAAAAAGAGTCTCACTGTGTAGCCTTGGCTTATCTGGAACTTGCTTTGTAGACCAGGCTGACCTTGAACTCGCATAAATCTGCCTCTGACTTCAAAGTTCTTGAATTAAAGGCATGAGACACTGTTCCTGTCTCCAGATTAATTTTTAAAAGAAGAAATTATATTGTATTCTTTAAAATTCATGAGATTATAGTAATTGTAACCAACTACAAAACAACATCCAAAGTCTACAGGGGTGAACTATTGATGGAATGCAGGTTAACTAAGATTTACTTCTTCTTAGAAGATAGGTTCCAGGCCCCTACATGAAAAAGCATAAAACTCAAATCAAGGAACTTTTCAATGAAGGTGATCCAGAGAATTCCTTTGTATAACAAATAAATGTCCTGCACAATCTCTCCAGCTAAGATGAACTACTATGTCCTGCTTGACCAATAGCCCCATCCCAAGGGCCCATAACCACGTTAGCTGTAATATCTCCAAATGATCAACACTCTCATAGAGGAAAGAAGTTTGACTTCTCATGCTTCAGATTGGCCCTGTGACAAATTTTTTTTAGAAGGTGCCAGAGTTTGTTCCATTAAGACTGAAGGACTCTTGAGAGTCAGTGTCCCTTCTTAGAAGCTCTCCTCCCTCGCAGCTTTCAAAGGGCTCAGCACCTTCCCAGCCACCAGCCCAGGTGACTAGGCTTTCGTGTATGTGAAATGGAACCAGGCTGGGGTAAATGACACTTGTGGTAAAGTATAGTGTAGGTTATGAGCGCTCTGAGAATAAAGGGCAACATGGTTGAGACTCTGAAGTCCTGGCTAAAGTGCAGCCGGCAGCAGGGTGGTTGCCTGAGGGATGCAGTAAGGTTCTCTAGGAACCCATTGCCACAGACAAATTCACAAGATGCTTGGACTTGAAGAACCATCCCCCTGCTCTAGGTGGACTTCAGGAGGGGCGGTCGCTTGCAGGCTTGTGCCAGTGAATTTCCCAGTACAACTTGAAGCCTAATTAGTAGGACGCAGAGGAAATGTCGAAAAGGTCGGGCCTCTTTACAGCAAGGGAAAGTCATTTTCCAGGGTACGAGTGTGTTGTCATCCCACTACCAAGAGAGAAGATACCGGGAAATATGTTATAATATTAGGACATCAAGAGTAAGCTGGGAACTGAGGGAATAATTTTGCGGTAAACATATGGAATAATTGGCCAGTGGTGCAAGAAATGTAAATGAGGTACCGAGACAGCTGGACACTTTTATCTCAAGAGAGAAAGGACTGAAGGATTGAGTGATAAACCAGGGAGGTGGAGTTGAGAAAAACCTAGACAGAGCAAAGCCTGCTGGACTAAATATCCTCTTTCTGCTCAGCAATTTCCACCACGGCCATTTGTTAAAGGCATAGCTGCCGTCTGTGGTGATTATTTCCAAGTAACATCTATGTTTCAGAATAAAAATCCATTTGAATCTCCAGTCAAATTTGCCAGGTGCTAGATTCATTGTCAGCATTTAATGTGCTGAGACTGCTAATGCTGAGGAAACAAATTTTTAAAAAAATGCTTTTGAACTCCAGTGTGGAGAGTGGGAGGTAAGAGGTCTCTCTCTCTCTAGGTTCTCTGTGCCAGAAAAACCCAGTCTCTGGAAAAGAGGTAGAGAGGCCAAGGGGACCCAATGCTTCCAACTTGTCTCATACTGTCTTCTGCCAGCCACAAGTGGGCTTCCTCCTCACAGATACTCCCTGGCTGGAGTTGCAATAGGACTTCCCATCTCTGCCCGTCTCCACATGGACTCTATCAAAGAGCGCTCTTATTATTTCTTGGAGACCCACAATAAGAAGGAGGGAGTGGAATAGCTAAAAAAATTAAAAGACAGGAAAAGAAAAAAGCAGGCATGATGAATACTTAACTAGAAGGACTGCCCTGAGATCAAGTGGGCTTGCAAATCAAATGGGGTTGTTAAGGTGGGGATCCATATTCTCTCTCTCTCTCTCTCTCTCTCTCTCTCTCTCTCTCTCTCTCTCTCTCACACACACACACACACACACACACACACACACACACACACACAATGTGAATTTTGAGGCTGCTTCATGGACTGGGGCAACTGGGCCTCCCACCCGTTGCCCTATCTGATCAGTGATTCTAGACAGTTCCTATCCTGAACTGATGGAAGTACCAATTTCCAGAAATTTCGATTCAGTCCAAATGTAGGCAGGCAGCTCAGACTCAGCAAGAGCCTTTTAAAAGTTGTAAACAAAAGGAGCAGAGGGGAATAAGGGGGGAGAAGCCAGGGAGGAGGCAAGGGGGTGAGGTAGTCCTTATGGTCAACTGCATCCACCCACTCCTTTGTGCTTTTTCCTTTTTTTTTTTTCTCTTTATAAAGAAAGAGTGAAACATGATTTTCATAGCAAGCTGGCAGTGTTATCTCAGGATGCATATTTCTTTGCTAGGCTAGAATGCCAATAAGAGGAGAGAAAAAAAGTTTCTAGTTTAGAGGAATGTACAGTGCTGGAGAGAAAACACCAAACAACAAAAAAGAGAATGCAATGAATTTTTGAAACAATTCCAAAAAAAAAAAAAAAAAAAAGGAAGAAAGAAAGAGAAAAGTCCCTTAAGGAAATGTTTAAATTTGTTTAAGAGAGAAAATTCCTTATATTGAAAGTTATCGTTGTTCAAATCTCTATATTACAGAAGGAAAATTGGCCAATAATGTGTTTAATTTTTTTTTTGGAGGTTTTTAGAATTTAGCATTCTCTCTTTCACTGACAAAAACAATGAGCTCCAGACAGCTCCTGCATTCAGCACAGGGATCTACCTTCCCCTGCATTTCATTATGCCAGTATTTGGAAGAGAGACAAGGTTTGCTCAAATAGCTCCTTTATCCATCTCCACTGGCGTGATCTACAGGGTTTCTCTGGTAATGCTGAAGGAAAAGCCCACACCTTGGTGGAGGATTTGACATTAGGATGCTATGGGCTGGACTGTTTACTCCTTGTCACAGGGGGTGTAGGGGTAGGGGGGTGAAGTGACATCATTGAAAAGATTGCAAATGTATCCTATCCTAGAGCAACTGATTTAGTAAGTATTTCTAGCTCTGATTACAGAGGGATTAAAGTAAAAGTTGTATTTTAAAAAAAGATTGGGGTTTTCAAGTTACTCTTAAGTTATTTTTAGAATGTAGAAGCTAGAGAGCTTGCATGTGCAGTGCTTCCACCGAGCCTGAAATTAGAAGCTATTAAAATGATACAAAATAGATTAGAAGGTATCAATACTGCCTTGTCTCCAGGTCTCCCTCCCTCTCCCTCCCTCTCCTCTCCTCTTCTCTTCTCTTCTCTTCTCTTCTCTTCTCTTCTCTTCTCTTCTCTTCTCTTCTCTTCTCTTCTCT
>JADRCD010226709.1:16293-50065 GCA_019843815.1 Montemys delectorum
CTCTCTCTCTCTCTCTCTCTCTCTCTCTCTCTCTCTCTCTGTCCTGAGGGCTGCTGCAGCTTGGTCCAGTTTTCAGTGTTGTTGGAGTGTTTCCCTTCACACACACTACTATGGAGCCTTTTCCAGTAAGATTCCCTGCAGTACTGACTGCTTTTTAAATTCCTTCCAAAAATTTGCTCTCAGAGAACTCCTCTCTGAATAGTCTTTAGATGGCCCACACCTTGTGCACTAGTTCATTAGTGAACTTGTGAACTAGTTCACTAGTTCATTCATGCATTCTCCCACTGGAGAGCAGCCTTGTACAAATAACTCAATTGAGAATCTGCTCTGTTAATGAGTAAATGTAGGTCCTATTAACCTTGTGATCTTGAGGACTTTTTTCCTTGTTGTTGTTACAACCGCTGTTTTCATTGTGTTGGATTTTTCAAATCTGAGAGTGGACAGGGCTAAGTAGTGGTTCCTTGTGCCCACCCCGACATCCACTCCCTCCTTCCATTAGGACACTCAGAACTACTTATTCCTATTGTGTAAACAAGGAAAATCAGTTTCTATCTGGAGGAGAGCATCCTTAGAGATTTGGGGAGAGGAGTAGAGAAAGCTTTTGTTTTCTCTTCAATATTGCTTTTCTCGAGTTCTTTTCCTGTTCATTGTTTTTCTTCTAATCAGAACATCCCCTGTTGTTTCCGATTTGGTTGGGTTTTGTGGGTGAATAGGAATCCTCCGTGCTGACCGGTCATTCCCTAGAGATTAGCTGCTGACTTCCAGCCCTCACTCAGATTCACACACATTCTACACTGAAGTTGAAAAAATGCAAAGTTCTTTCTCTCTTTCCCTGGCAGGGTAAACACTGGGAGAGAGAGCATTTCCCCTTGTTTCTAGATAGAGCATATCTTTTAGATAAGTCCTGGCGGGCTGAGGTTTAGGTTGTTTAGCATAGACTTCTAGGGCTCCAAACTTCCCTCAAGCCTGTAGATAAGAAACAATAACGTCAGCAGACTTAATTCAGAGTGCTTGGAACAGGGAACAAATTCTTCTCCAGATCCGAATTCAAATCTACCTCAAAGTCCACAAGGTGAAAATTCTCCCCAGAGGTCTTGACTTTATGGCTTCAAGTTAGCTTTTGAAACAAAGCTGGGTCTTCCTTGACTAGGGATATTCTCTTCCCTTAGTTTGGTAAGATGACGTCTTTCTGGCCACGGGCACTTGCATACTTCACATTGTATAATGTTGTTGATAATGTCAAAGTGTAACGTTCATCTATTTTGAACCTGCATTTCAGATTTTATTTCACTTAAATCTGAAACCTATGCTACTTTTAGTAATGATACACATAGTTTTCTCCTCTTCAAACAAGATTTTGATTGTTGTAGAATGGACAGTGGTAACTCTGAGTGTGCAGAAACTAGGCGATGTGGTCTGTTTGTCCAGGTTTCCTAAAGTGTGGATCTGATTCTTAGTGTTTTATTTGCTAGTGCAGTTGAAAAGCTGCATGGGGAATTCATGAGCAGTTTTTCTCTTCTTAAAAATCCATAGAGAGAAGCTCAATGGAATTTAGCCACAGCTGGTTTATTTCCTGTGTTACCTGAGGCTAGGTGAAAAAGGGCAAATTCCAAATAACTTCTTAGCCATGAGTTACTGAGTCCTGCTACTCTTAGATCTGTGTGATTCAGTGTGACTCTGCTATCCATGCAGGCTTCCTGTGAACCTGGGCTGTTGTGCTGCTTTGCCTGTTTGTGAGTTTGTGCTTTATGGCTTGCACCAGAGTCATAGAATGGAAAGGAGAAAAGGAGAAATCCTCAATATGAAGGACCAGACCAAGTCGGGGATTAGCTTTTCTCATATTTTTTTTCATAATATTACAAAAGCAACGTTAGTAAACAGGAAACGGGTGATGTGTAAAATAATTAGCACCAAAAGGAACATAATAGGTGACTTATTAAAATCCATACATGGATTATATGACCCTGTCAGGTTCAGAGACCAGAGAGCACATGACTCAAGTGCCATTTCTGAGAGAATCGCCCCAGTGCACTTTGTCAGCTTAGTGACTTCTGACATTAAATAAGCTTCAGGTGTGGTTGATTGAGTAGCCCTTTGACAGGAATGAGAAACGGGCATCACCTAGTCCTTGCTGAGCTCCAGCTTCGATTTCATTTCCTTCTCCACGAATTACATTTAGTCAACCGACTTATGTGTAGTTCTGGGAAAATCTCTCCTGACCCCAGAAATCATTGTTCCACTCATAATAAAATTATGCTATCAATTTGCCACAAGAGGAACACTGGAGTTCACTAAATTATTGTCATGCGTTTTATACTAAAGACAAAGTGATACCAATTAAAACAACAACAACCACCACCACCACCCCTGGATTCTATTTTTTTAATGGTGTGAGGGGAGGAGCAAGGCTGGCTCACAAGGGAGGTCATGTCTCCCTTTTTCAGGTTTCATTTTCCTTAATTAGAAAATGGCGCTTATGGAGAGCAAGCAGGGGGTTTAAGTGAAGAAAGAGGGAAGAGTGAAACCTGAGCTGAGCCCTAAATAATATGACAGAAAATGACAACTCATCTCCCTCTAGACTATTTCATTTGAAAGATTTGCTAGGTTACATTAGGCTTGGATAGATTTTTCTGGAAATGGGGCCATAACCCACAGACTAAAACATGCCCCAGCTTCACAGTTCTACAGATAAGTCAAACCCATACCTTGTCCCATCACGGGGACATGTACACACTTCATAGCACTCACCTTGGGCACCAGTTTCAGGATACTCTATCCCTTGGGATTTGAGCTTTAGTTAGGACATAAGAATACCATGCTTCTCTGCCATCAGCAGGATCTAATAGCCTACTGTTTGAATTCATATTCTGCTAGGTTAATTAAAGAGTGGCCAATAATTTAGTCTCGGGAGGAATTTTTGATTCTTCACACCCTCATATAAATAATGTCTATCCATTTACTATCAGGTAGATGACAAAATAAATTAAGAATTTTATGTATTATGCTGAAGTTAATTTCTATCTCATTGTAAAATAAAAGTTTCCAGTCCCAGGGAGTAGTTCACTAATTTTAAATAATAATTCAAATGACATAGTTTTACTAAATAATTGAGGGGAACCCTTTGCAGGATATTATCATAATTTCTTTAAGACAAATGTAGAAGTGTTTAGAGAAACTGGTACTTCATGGAGATGATATGATTTTCCAAGATAACACCAGAAAAATGGTATAAAAAAGGGGGAGGAATAAAACAATGAATGCCCCCCATTGCTTGCGTTACCTACACAATATCTTTCACAGTCTAACAGTAGAATTTACCAAGAGACTAAAATGGATACAAAGACCAAAATCTCTCTAACAGACAAGGCAGCAGAATGACATCGAAGTGTGTGCTGTGGGTGAGAGTCTTGGCATTTGACTATAAAAGCAAACCAGCCAACGATCTGCAATAATTTCAGAATTTTTATTCTGCTTTTGAATTGAATCACAGAGTTGAGGTCTTAGTAAGTATTTGTAACTTGGTACTGAACTGAATTCACACCAGCTAGAATGGAAAGGCTTGGGAAAGAAACATACTGAAAACATCCATTGGGCAAGAGGGCCACACAACAAGCTGTTTTTTTATGGGAGATTAGATTTGAAGTTCATTTTGAATCAGTGGAAGGACCTGTTGTTAGGAGACAGATAGCAGTGTGAGAGGCCATGAAGGAGGGAAATTGAGCCTAGGAAGAAAACGGCTTTCTCTTTCTAGAGAAAAATAAACTTGGAAGTATCTAATATACATGCGCACACGCACAGAGAGAGAGAGAGAGAGAGAGAGAGAGAGAGAGAGAGAGAGAGAGAGAGAGAGAGAGAGAGAGAGAGAGAGAGAGAGAGAGAGAGAGAGAGAGAGGAAAGAGCAATGTTCATACACAGCATCTTGCAGTGTGATCTGTGAAGAGAGTAGACCTGGACATCATCAGTAGCTTGGGTCTAATTCCAACCCAGACAATGTGTGTGATCTCAGGCAATTTATCCTTTCTTAGTATCTATTCCTTCATCCATTAAAGAACCCGGAGTGGTTGATTTTTTAAAGGTCCTTTCTATCCTTAAAATTCTATTATTTTATTATTCTAAGCCTGTGAACTGAAAAAAAAATCTAGTCAAAGCAAGTGAAATGAAAAATGATTTTAACCATTGTGTCTTGAATTGATTAGAAGAAGAGATAGAGAGACCAGTCATAGGAGGCTATGAGGGACTTAAACAAAACCCTGAATCAGGGTCTTAGCTATTAAAATGAAGAAAAAGAAACCAATTTTTATCGCTATTGTTAAAAACCTGAGCAGGATTTAGTGACTAATTCAGCATGGGGTGAGAATAGAATGAGAACCCAACTTTAGGTTTTAGAGAACAAGGGGCTTGGGGCTGATTTCCACAATGACAACGGATTGAGGAAGGGGTGTTACTAGTGATTTCTCTGGGAAGATGAGCTTGTTTTCACAATAGGTCACACACAAAAAAAAAAAAAAAAAGTAGAGAAGAGCCCTGCAGGGGAAGGGGGTCAAAATAACAGGAAACACTGTAGGACCACACAGAGGGGACAAAGGTAAGTCGGAGGGTAGAGATGTTATTCAAACCCTGACAGCAGATGAGCCTGTCCAGAAGGAGAGGAGGCTTGGTGACAGGGATGCTGGGAGGAAGCCACACTAATTGCTGACAAGTCTACACCCCACAGATAGCTCCATGAGAGCATTGTCAGGGAGAGTGCTATACAGGGCAAGATTTCAAGCTATCAATATATAGGTTACAGTGTCCAGTTGGATAAGGTCAGTAGGGTTGAGGAAAAGTTATACATCTCTTTAAAGCTCAAAGATCGTGGGTCCAGGGAGATGGCACAGAGAGTGATGGGGCCTGCTACCAAACTTGATGGCTTGAGTTCAGTACACAGGGGAACTATGCAATAGAGGGAGAGAATCCATTCTTCCAGAATGTCCTCGGACCTCCACATAAATACTGTGGCACACAGGCACATTTCTTCTCCCCAAGTTTAAATGGGTTCGTTCATAAGGGATATACTTTATATCATAAAACTTTTGACTTAGGTAGACAATCCATAATTTTTTTTTCCATAGCTGTGAAGCTTGAAAATCTTGTTATGTGTGTGGAATTGGAGAGTCTTTTTACACACACAGCCTGGGCCTTGTTTTGTTGTCTTCTGTTTTTGAAATGCATCTGTGGTTCTACTCCTTCAGAGGTCAGCAACAAAACAAAAACAATCTCTCTTCTAGAATGCTATAGAGTCATTTATGGAGAATAGCATTCTGTAGTTGCCTTAACTGGAGACCATTCGTATACCCTGCCTTGACACTTCCCTAGCAACTTATAAACTTTTAAAAGGCAGCTCTGAAGAATACTGAACTCTCATCTTACTAAGCTTTCTGAATGGGGTCTGCAGATATCTGATCTTAGTTGCTTGGATTAAACTCTTCTTGCCAAGTAGATACTCTCCTGAACAGTCAAAGGGCTTTCCCATTGAACTTGGAGCCTTTGAGATGGCTAGACCGCCTTGTTAATGTTAGCTTTTTTATTGTTCTTGTTTGCTTTTTGTATGTGTGCATGTGTGTATACACGTGTGCACCATGGTCACACTATGTAACCCTGGCTGTCCTGGAACACGCTTTGTAAACCAAGCTGACCTCAAGCTCATAGAGATTCACCTGCCTTTTCCTCTCAAGTGCTAGAACTAAGGTTTGTGCCTGCATACCCTGCCCCATTACTATTAAATACACTCAACTCCACACAATGTCATTTTGTTAGCAAATTGTCTATTCAGTCAACTCCTAATGATAAGACAGAACAAAGTACAACTCACAACTAGGAATAACTAACGATTCCACTTGCATGTTTAAGTAAGGGAGACATTTGTGACATGCCCTCAAGTCTTATAGAACTTCAAATAAATTGAGCAACTTGCAAACAGGATAACTGTACCATTTAAATATCCAAGTCAGTGAAGAATTTGTGACGTGCTCCAACATCCCAAAGCACAATTTAGTCAACATATCCCTGACACTTGCAACCATGGACCCCTCTAAGCTATGCTATGCTTTACTGCTTGCTCACTAAGTCCCAAATTTGGTTTCTCACTGAAGAACCTATCTCTGAAGGAGCTCATCCATAGCTTCACAGTTTGTGTTGATGTGTTGGTAAACCAAAGTTCATCTCTATGAAAAAAATCTCCCACATATGAACGTTTTTCTTGCCAAGGGGAATTGGATATCCCTAAGCTAGATAAACTCTAGAATTTCAAGTAACTCTGCTCTTCAGTGAGTTTGAAACCTTTTGGAAACTCATCTTGTCCTATCAGATACAATGAACGAATCATCTTTGTTATCACCCGTCCTGGCTATATTCAGAATAATGTATGAAAATTTTACAATTTCTTCAGGAAAGACGAGTGTAACAGGCTGAGTCATTTTATGAGAATATATTATTTTATGACTCAAATCTTTATTTAAGGGGAGCATTAAATACAACATCAAACAGTCAGTGTAATCATCATTACAGCGGAGCTGAATTTTATAATAAATCTCTCCCATGGTTCCCTGGGACACTTGCCTTGCAAGACTCAATTTCACTTAGCTTTTGGTAACACCGTGTTCAGAAAATGGGATGCATGCTATTGTTAACCACCAGTACCATTTCAATTATTAAAATGTTTCAAAAATTACCTGAAGAAAGTTCAGCTTCATTTAAAAACGTATATGCCATTCCTTGAGGGTGGCAAAGAAGGTCCATTGGCTGTCCTGTGTCACAGTATCTGCTGATGTGACTGGCCCACAACAGTCTCTCCACTAACTTGTTGAGTAATGCCCCTGGTAAGGCATGTGGTTACACTTGAGGAAAGATGCTACTACAATGTTCACTCTATGTAGTTAAAAATTGACCAGGGCCCTAAAGCTTTATCAAAGGTAACTAGAAATTTAAAGTGTAGAATAATAGTCCCATCAGCACTGGACAGTTGCTAATAAAGTTAAATACTAGATCATTTAAATGAATACATTATAAGTAGAAAAGGCTTTAAAGGTAGGTAATCTCAGCCCAAACTGTCATCTTCTACTATTCCCCAAAAAATCTGAGTTACAGACAGAACAAATAATTTTCTTACTTGGTGGTAAAGCCTAAGGTTGAAACAGATCAAGTCACCATGTTCAGAGCTGTTCATGGGATGTCCTTTCCTCACACCTCCAAATCCTCATTTCAATCTTTAAATTGTCTCCAAAAGAAAAAAAGAGCCCCTAACTCGCCTCCTTCTTGCCCCCCACATGTCTTCATGCTATGATCCACTAGATTTTTAAGGAAACTTAAAGCTGCCTCCCCCCGATGGTTGTTACTGAGCATGTGAGTTGTGAAGAATTAATTAGTAAAACACAGCTGACATTTTTTCCATTATATTTTAAGTATATTTTTTATTTGATTTTACTTTATGCATACAGGTGTTCTGCATGCCTGGCTCGAGTGCAGTCCGGTAGAGGCTGCCCCTGGAACTAGAGTTAAGGGCAGCTGTGTGCTTCCTTGTGCTGGGAATTGAACCTGGGTCCTCTAGAAAAGCAGCAAGATCCCTTAACATTCAGACCATCTCTTCAGCCCATCAAATACATTTTGTTAAATGAAATGGATATGTATGCTTTAAAAAAAAAAAAAAGCATGAAATCTTCATTTTAGATTTAGAAATGATTAAATTGGTTACTGGAGGACTGAGAGAGCGAGGCTGGCTGAAAGCACAGAGAGCACTTAACCTGAATGATATAATAAAAATGAGAGCCAGGGAGCCGAGCAGGAGGATTGTAATGGAAACATAGCTACTGTTAAAAACTTAACAATTAGCCAAGAGTGGGAGCCACTGCCATATTGAATATGTGACCTTGGACTCCAACCAATTATGAAGACCCAGGGCAGCCAGCGAACAAAGCAATTACAATGGGAGTCAAACTATTAAGGAGCCAAGAGTTCAGTGGCTTTATGTGCCTGCCAAGGTATCCCTAGAATGCCATGTAATAGGAATTGAATAATACTAAGAGTCCCACATGGTGGCTTAAAGCAAGTCATGGTATGTTCCAATCCAGGCAGATTTTACATTTTGATGACTATGGGTGTGGCTATTTTGTTTTCATATGTAATTTTACATTTAAATTAAAATAACCATTAACAACAAATTGCCAGTGATTTAGCTGGCTATGAACTTGTAACTAAGTACTCTTGGAGTTCTCTCTCTTTCTCTTTCGCTCCCTCTATCTATCTGTCTCTGAGTGTCTATCTCTGTGTGTGTCTCTGTCCCTGTCTCTCTTTTTTTCTCTTTCTCCTCTCACTTGCTTGCTCTCAGGTAAATTTTACCGCCTGATATTTCATGCTAGGTGAAGCTCAGGCAGGAGATGAAAAAGCCACGAGGCATAGCAAACATCACAAGGCCAGTACAATTTCTTGTTTATAAAGAAAAACAAGGAACATACGTTAAGTAGAAAGGTGCCGGTTGAGAGAAATTTTAAATGCCTTCGAGTTAAAACCATCAGGGATCAGAAAGCGGAAGGCAAATTCTAGAGGCCAGTACACCAAGGGAAGAGGCTGATGAATTGCCTCATGCACATTTTAATTAAACTATCATCTTGAGATTTTTTTTTTTGCATGTGTATTGATTTACACAGTACTTAAAAAAGCCCACCCCAGCCCCTCCCTCTTTTGAATGCTAAAGCTTTGTGGCTTCAGCTTGACTCTATGAAAAGAAATGACTTTTCTTTGGAATTGTTGTGGAGGGAGGGGGGAAACAAATGGGTGGACATGTTCTCTTCTCCTCTGCAACATGTTTAAGTTTCAAACTGTTCATATAATTATGCTGGCATGTATTTCTCCCTGGCTCTAGTCATGCAGAAAAATTTTAAACATGAGGAGTTGGACAACTCTAATGTGGTGTAAAATCTACTTACGCATTGTATTTCTTTCAATATTCGTTACCAACAGTACGCACATTGTTAAAATTAAAAGAAAATGTTAGCTTTCTGCCCTAATGCATTTATGTGATACACATCGCTGCCAAATATTTTATTAACACTGAAAAGGGGAAGTTTGAAAATAATAGAAATCTTAGATACAGGGTTGGCTTTGAGCAGCGGTGACAGTGACAGCCATCTCATAGTAATGGCTACTTACATGGCCCAGACTGTAATGGTTCTTAACCAATGGTAATTAGTTACTTAACACCCTGAGGGATCTATTATTCTTAGTTCTTCTATATCCAGGAGTAAACTGAGTCAGTGTTTGAAAGGATCTTCGGAGGAGCATTGGGAAGTAAGAACTGAACAACACCTTTAAGACTCTCAAGTCCTATGTGAAAGTTTAGAGTTGCAGTGGTAAAATTCTCTTTTGATCACTTTTGGTAAACTGGAGATTTATGTCTTCAAATTTCTTCACTCTTTCCTATCTCTATCCATTCTCACCTGAACCCTGGAACAAATGGTTAACAAATGGTAAGAAGAATCCTAGGCACTACTGGGTGGGCTCTGTTCAAAGGATTGCCTCTTTCTCAAATACCAACTCAAAATATATATATAAATATATATATATATATATATATATATATATATATATATATACATGTCCCATAAGACCTGGAAAATAGTTGTTGGAGGAAATAGAGAATTCTCCAGGATCTGTCTGTCTTTCTGTCTACTTACCTAGTATCTGTCTATCAAGCACCTATCTTCCATGTATTAACTTTCCAGGATAGGTTTCTCACACCGCAGTCCCTATGGAAGACTGAGTTGTTTCGATCTAAGATAGGATTCCTAAATGCTCACAAAGGAGCTCAAGCTACCCAGCTAACTTTCCCAATCAAAACAGATTGGAAATGATGCCTTTCAGGACGCCTCAGGACTCAGTCTAGAGCAGGCCAGGCTGTCTCAACTCAGACCTGTATCCTTAGGTCTACTCCTGCATGGCCCCTTGCTGAAACCCTAATTTGCCAGCTCAGAACCTCTGCTGGGTCCCAGGCCCTTCTGAGAAAGCAATGAAACCACGGAAGCTGGCACCAAGAGAAGCGTAAACATGCATACGTGGACAAACCTGCTACCTGGTCTCCACTCTTGCTGCCCCTCCATGGAGACTCAACTGACAAAACTCAAAAACAAATGAACAAAGCAAACAGCCACCCCAACCAACCACAACACAAAAGAAACTCCTGTAAGTTTGATGGAAATATGTTAACTAACCTTAAAAAAAGACCATAATCAGTATTCCTCCTTTTGTTGGTGGTTGAATTTTAAATTAATTGAATTTTTAAAATGGCAACAGATGGTTCTCATTTTATTAGATTTTTTAAATTCATAAAAGTTATGAGCTGTACCTTTTGGCTTGTTTTGTCTGGTGCAGAGTCTCTCATAGGCCAGAATATTCTACACAACTCCAGGGGCCACCCATGAACACTGTGCTTGGCACCTTCAGAGCCATGCAGCTTGACAGCTCTGGGCAAAGCCTGACTCATTACAGATATTGAATGGGCTCACACACCATAACAGTGAGCCCACCAGTATTAGTGTAATACTGGTGTTGTTTCTGTCCTTAGTTGCTTATCTCTCCATGTTAAGTGTTAAGTGTGTGTGTGTGTGTGTGTGTGTGTGTGTGTGTGTGTGTATCTGTAGGTAGGTAGGTGTTTATAGTATATGTCTAAATAGCAGTAGACTTTGAGGAATGTCACTATCCCACACAAACTTTTCTCTTTTTTTTCTTTTTCTTTTCTTTTCTTTTCTTTTTTTTCTTTTCTTTTCTTTTCTTTTCTTTTCTTTTCTTTTCTTTTCTTTTTTTTTTTTTTGAGACAGGGTTTCCCTGTATAGCCCTGGCTGTCCTGGAACTCACTCTGTAGACCAGACTGACCTCGAACTCAGAAATCTGCCTGCCTCTGCCTCCCAAGTTCCAGGATTAAAGTCCTGTGCTGCCACCACCACCCAGCCAGAATCTTCTTTTTAGGTGTTTTATGATAATCAGGTTCTTCGATACCCCCTTTCAGTAATTCATAAGCACCTTAGAGCCCAGCTTCGTAAAATGTCTCATTATCTACGGATCTGTCTATTCATTTGTTTATCAGTACACCTATCTGTAGAAATTTTAAACGGTGTAATAACTTTAAGGACAGTGACACTAATGCAGTATTAGATTAGAAGAACGCTACTTTATATGGGCGTAAATGTAATTTAGAGGCACTTAGAGGAAACTCTATACTTAGCATGATTCTTGGCCACAGTAGACAGGTTGATCCCACTCATTTTGGGATTGCTAATTTGCCGTTAATTAGGAAGATTGATTCTGTTCTCTGGTGCACTGCTCCGGTTCCTGGGGTACTTTGCTGGCTGCCATTGTCCTTGCAAATGGGTGACTAGATGCCACTTGGCCTCACAAAACTGAAGAGCTTTCAGACTTCCAGAAAGCAAGGATTAGCATTTTAAAATTTAATTTATGTTATAAAGCACAGCCTGCTGTTATTTTAAACAAACTTCTGCTTTATTTCATTTCTTATTGGTTTAGGCTGTAACAGAAAAGTAGTGCTCTGAATCAAATAGTTTGTGAAGGAAATGTTTTCGTTACCAGGATCAATCACCTTTGTTTGCTTGTTTGTTTGTTTGTTTGTTTGAGGTGGCAGGACACAGAAGCCATCCCAGTTTTGCTGTTCTGTACAGAACATTTCTTTTTAAGCACTTGCTGTTTGTCTTCCCTGTGATGTGCTGGGGTCCCTGCTTACAAGCCTCTTCTTTCTACTCTCTCCTTTTGGTAGATGACAAATTTTAATCACTTGACTGTTCTTAGAGGCAATTACTTTAACTAAGATGCGTTATATTTCCCTCGCTGGAGTGAAGTTGGGGAATCTATCAAAACTAGTGAAAGGAAAACTCCTAAAAATGTTTTCAAAGATTGTCATTAAGAATGAGCTAAACCAAATACAGAAACCAAAGTGGAGCCTGGGATGTGTGAAGGGGACCACATAACCACTGCAGTTTTGATGCCCAGCATCACCAGAAAGATAACCTAGGCAACTTTGAACACAATTCATTTCAAAGTGATAGAAACTGGATAGTCAAAGCAGTATAAGGATCAAGGGGCTGGAGAGATGGCTCAGAGATTACGATCACTGACTGTTCTTCCAGAGGGCAGCTAACAAACATCTGTAACTACACTTCCAGTCCAGACTCTCTTCTAAACTTCCTGGGTACCAAGCATACCCGTGCTACATAGACATTCATGCAGGCAAAACATCTATACATATAAAATAACAAAACAAAAATTGAAAAAGTATCCAATTTCACTTACACACATCATATGCTGCAAAATGCCACAGACAATGTAGCTATACAGAAAGCCATACATATATATGATGAACATAGCTGAACATTTCACACGTATTTACACTTGAAGTCAGTGGTCTGATGCCCCTAAATCTGACTTCACCCTTGACAACTTTAATATTTTGATGATTCTTTTTTCTGTAGAATATGGTAAAAACTATCTTGATGAATTTCTTTTAAATGTGCTAAAAATCATCTTAGAACAAAATGAATTTAAAAAGAAAAAAAAAAGATCCAAACAGCATGAGAATGAGAGCTAGTGCACAAATGAATACTCTGGGGTCTTGTCTGGGGCCAGGAATTAAACCCTGGCCCCATCTATACCTGGTGAGTGCTGTATCACACATCTGTACTGCCAGCCCAAAGAGGATCATAAGCACATACATTTGCACTTTCTTAGACAGCTGACAGTCTGGTGTAGTTAAGAGGAGACAGCTTGTGGCCTAGGTGACCTCCACGGGCAATAGGGGCTCTTCGGTACCTCCTTTGTATTTCGGGGTAGCTCTGAATGTTTTCTAAAATAATTCATTGTAAGATCCGCTCAACTCCTCACCATGATGTCCAGTCTATAGATGAAAGTAGACCTTCAGATACCTTCTTCTCGACAGCCGGAACGCTGCTGAGCTGCTACTTCCACCATCAACGTGTATATATTTATTAAATCCAAACTGACTGTTAAGTAGAGTTGGAAGTTCAACTGGTCTGTCCACAAGTGGGTGTAGAACATCTACATTGCACAGTCACCTAGCATGGTGCGGGGACATAGGCCAGGTACAGTTTGTTCAAGGGCAGGATACCCGCTGTTCTCCACAGAGCTTCCAGTTGAGAATCAAATGTGAATGTTAAAGCCACAGAGTTCTTACGTTAACTGTTTAAAAATTTGGATACATTTTCCTTTTCAGGAGAATTCTTGAGCCCTTAACACAACCAGGACAGCCCACATAATGCTTCTCTAAATGTTATGTCAAATATTAGGACCACATCTCCCTGCTATGATGTTAGGGGAGATTAAGATGAAAAATGAAGGGAGCGATCGAATGTACTAGGAAGTTCATTCTCCTTACCCCTTAGAGGAGCCCACCCCAGGTAGAGCTAATAATTCTGGTTCTTTCTAAAGGGCTCTACCTGTGCCCTTTTCTGGTCTCTCTCTATCTCTACCATCCCACCAAGACAAGCCAGTGAACTCCAGTGGTTAGAAAAGAATGAGACACATGTAGGTCAAGTATTGACCTCAGACATGTCTGCATCTGATCTTACATTGGTATTAACGGTTTGCGTGGATCTGTACCTGGGAGCCCTGGGTTCCACATCTGTCATGAGATAATGCCTTGCTTCAGACACCATTAAGGCAGAATGGTGGTCTTTGGCAAGAGCTGCAGAAAAACAAGTCTCTTTACTAGTGTTTCAAATAGCTGTATCTGTTCTCGTTCTATTCCTAGAAAACCCTTCTGGATCTTTCTATGTACAATGACAGATTAATAGTTATCATTATTTAGCAGGTGCTACTGAGCGGCTTTCGAAAGTGACTTCTCATACTGCTCTGTTTGTTTTTCGATTTTCCCAAGCTCCATGTTGCTCCTCATAATGAAGTGTCTTCACAGAGGTGTTTATCGAACTTGTAAAATAATGACAGGGAACTGTCACCAATGGTGTGATTGCTCACATAGTTTCTAATAAAAATGGTGAGTGTCGTGGCAAAATAATCCTTTAAAAGAAAAAAACAGAGTGTATAGGCACCCACAGCCACAGCTGAGGCAGGTGGATCTCTGTGAGCCTGAGGCCAGCCCAGTCTATGCAGTGAGTTCCAAGCTAAAGATAAAAAAGACTGACTGACTGAATGAATGAATGAATGAATGAACAGAACAGGTACTGTTTTCCTAGAACTGAGTCAACATGACACCCCTCCTTTGGGCACTTCCAGTATAGTCCATTGTTTCTTGTATTAAAATACTGGGAACAAGACCCTTCGCCCTTCTCATTGATACATTTGTCAATCGTGTTTTGGAAAAAGACAAAAGGTACCGTGGCCATCAAGATGCTGTGAGGGAGGTATCACATATGACGGGTTCTTTGGGGTTCCCGAAATGGTACTTAATATCTCCAGTCAAAATCCATAAGGGCTGAAGGTAAACATGGTACCACAGTTGCCTACTGAGTGCTAGGGCCTGGGTTTAGCCCCAGCATTCTTGGGGGGAAAAATGGATATGGTCTAGAAATCAGAATACATGATACATATCTATCACTTGGGTTAATCCCACCTCGTGCATACTTCCTTTCTTATTTCTCAGTTGGATCTCTTCCTTTCTTCTTTTTTACCTGCCCACTCTTGCTTCCTCCTAGGGCCCTCTTCTTCGCTCCCTCCAAGCCTGCCTTTTGAGCTAGTCCTCCCTGTTCCCTCAATACCACTTATTTCCGTGCCTCTGGTTTCAATGCCAATTTTCATCAGACTCCCTCATACCTCATCAGGCCCTTCATGTTGGGTGGGGGTGGGGGCAGGAGGAGGCTCTCCACAGGATTGGCAGGCCTTGCAAATCTTTGGGCTGCTGTAATAAAATCTCTAGTTCCTGAGATTTATGAGGTCAGATGCATGTAGAAGAGAAAGCACCTACAGTTCATGAAACTGTAAAGAATGCCAAGTGCATAGATAGGAAGAAAAGATGCCCAAAAGCCTGACAGCTCATATCTTTGCCAATCTGCTTTGCATTTTCTTTCATTTATCATCCAGGTATCACAGGTATTCCAATGGCCAATCCCAATGCTTTGTGTGTGTGTGTGTGTGTGTGTGTGTGTGTGTGTGTGTGTGTTTCTTTTTAAAGCTCTCAAGATATCAGTTTACATAATTAATAGAAATATACCAGCAGGTGACTGTAATGTGATTATAAAGTACAGTCCTGGCTGTTGGGGTGTATTGAATACTTTTAAATGAAATATGTGGAGTGTGCGTACGCACGCAATGTGTCTAAATTAATGCAGCCTTTCCAATCAGCCAGCAAGAGAGAAAGGATGTAAATTGCTAGCATGTGTTGTTCAAAATGCAAAAGTAGGGAAGCAATATTGATCTGTGCTTTAGATGTTTATTTACATCAGTTGCACGGCGTTAAGATGTCTGGCCATAATTATCAAGGCCTGCCCACCTGTCAAACCGCAATTGGGTTATTTCCCCCATTGTCTTCCAGCAGTAAATCTCCAGGTCAGGATGGGCATTAGACAAATGGAAAGAGGCGACTTTCCCAGAACATGTAATTCATTATGGAAAACAGGTGCCTGCCGAAGACTTTTGCTTTAATGCAGACATATTTTATTATTCATAAAATATTAATGCGAGTAGTCACTACCAGACTTGTGTGAATTGTTTTCATGTAAAATTTTCGGTCTCAATGCGAAGAGAGGAATTGTAAGGATTCTCTCAACCTTGCTTTTTTTGAACGAAGGTAAGGGGGGGGGGGAATCATTCCATAAATAGTTTCATTCCCTTGCTCTCCCAAAATAGGTTCAAAAACGACCCTAGCTCCCACTTCCGTAATGTGCGAAAATCAGTCTTCTTTAATGTTGTGTGTGGTGTGTGTTTGGTCCAGGGATAACCTTGTAGGAGGGACAGAGTGACCTTTCAAGAAAAAAAAAATGAAATGAAATATACTTTCATTTTCCAGAAATATGCATGCAAGTAAAAATTTGACAGCCTGGAAGAACATAAGCAAATATATCTTTTTATTTGAAGATAAAAAGAAGCAGGGCTGGAGAGGAAAGGGAAAAACCTGTGAAAAAACGCAGGATGCCGTTTTTACGAATAAGCAGCTTAATGTATCTTGGCATCCACAGTAAGCCTTGTAGGAGCTCAAAGTGCCTCAGGCAATCTGTGAGCAGAATAGCAATTTTATTACTTTGTCATTAAACCAATTTCACAGCAGTATTGTTTGTTAATGAGCAGCGGCAAACGAGGGAAGATGTCACACACTGGAATAGCAGGGAGATTTGTGACCCAGACTCACAGCTCTAGGATGGAAAGACCATGGCTATAAAAAAGGAAATACTTTGGGATGAAATGCAAAGTCTATACAGCAGAGCTTGTGTTTATGAGCTACCATTTTGCTAAGAGCTGTGAGAGAAATAAAGGTCTAGAAATATGCAGTTAAAACAGGGCCTATAAAATTAAAACCAAATTAAAGTATAGCAGCGGATTACTGCACAGACTGTACTCGACAAAATATATTTTAAGTGGTGAGGTGAAATCTAAATCAGTTTTGTTTGAATTTGGTTGATATTTATGAAATTCAATAAAAAAAATTTTTTTTTTTGAAAAAAAAAAAAAATCTAACCAAAGTAGCTAGCTCATCCTTCCTTTCTGGTCCCTGAGCTGTAAACATGCATCATTTGGGGGAAATTCCATTTGCCAATCCTTAAATAATTAGCAACTTCTGATTCACGGGATGCACCCCTCTCTTCAGCCAGCCTCCTCTGTTACTTTATGTCTTCCTAAGGACATTGCACGTGTGTAATAAACACTCAGGCAGAGCCCTGATGGGCTGGAGGCCCATGAATCAAGCACCCTTGGCATGGCAAGAATTGAGCTCATCATTTGATAGGTCTCTCTCTCTCTCTCTCTCTCTCTCTCTCTCTCTCTCTCTCTCTCTCTCTCTCTTTCTCTCTCATTCTTGCATTCCTGTATATATTTCTATTCCTTTCCTCTTTTTCCATTTTTTTTTTTTTTTTGAGATCTGGCT
This sequence comes from Montemys delectorum, assembly GCA_019843815.1. Classification (NCBI taxonomy): domain Eukaryota; kingdom Metazoa; phylum Chordata; class Mammalia; order Rodentia; family Muridae; genus Montemys; species Montemys delectorum. The sequence goes on from JADRCD010226709.1 coordinate 33,380, forward strand.
GCCCTTACAAAGAATTTGGGAGACAGCCTTGAGGGATACAAGTAAGCAGGCATGTTGCTACATCCCTGCAAGGCACCCTGAGGTGAGCATATTGCCCACACTCTCTGGCTGTGTCTACGTAGAGGAGAAAGTAGTTACTGCCACCCAGTCCTAGGAATACACTCACATACTCCAGAAAGGAACAGGGGCAAAGGAGCCTGGGAGGAAATCCAATACGGTGACCAGCCCAGAATTATATCTCTGTTTGCAGAGGAGATTTTAAGAATAGGGTCTGAACTTGGTGTTGTAACACAGGCCTTAAATCCTCAATACAGAAGAGAAACCAAGGCAGAAGGACCATAAGTTCCAGGCCAGACAGGGCTATAGACAATTTCAGCAACTTAGTGAGGCTCCATCTCAAAATGAAATGTAAGCAGAGGGTAGGGGATGCCGGTCCGTGGTAGAATACTTGGCACACATGTAGAAGGTCCTGGGTTCAAAAGACAAACTCTTGTGAGACATGCTGCTGAGCCGTACCATTCTTCATCGGGGACCTTCATCTATTTGAGGCTGCGTCTAGGCTTTGATGCTGAAGTGTCCAGAACCATCTATGTCCTTCTTCCACGGGATAGGCCCAGTAGCTTCATGGCCTGGGCCTATAACTAGACAAGTTCAAGTGTGGGCTGTTGGGGATTGTGCAGTAGCAAGTCTGAGCACATGAGTGTCCTAAGCTCCGGAGCAACACACCAGCTCACCCAGGTTCCCTTATCTCGTGGTTTGATGGCTATTATTAAGGTATTTTCTTAATTTTTAGACTGGGTTTAGTCCTGCTAGACAGCAGGACCTTTGCTTTCTCTTCTGTTGATTTCTTCAGTGATTTTAGGAGTTGGAATGTGGCCCTCGGGTCCACGGTTCTCAGCATGAGCACAGTGATGGCAGTTCAGCTTTAAGACTGTTTTCTGCCTGACAGGGCAGGACCCCCAGACAAATCACTGGCTGGCTCTGTGGTAGTTGGCAGCCATTCAAGACTGGTCTTGTGCCAGGAGTATTACTAGATAGCCAGACAGATCAATTCACTTTTATATTCCCGCCATTATTTATAGCCCCACTGTATATCCACTCTTGCTTATGAAGTAATGATTAGCAAATACAGTACACATAAAACATGGGCATTTGTTCTGGAAAGGGGCTTTCTCCTGCTGATACTGCAGATACTGTCACAGGTCACAGAACCTTCAAAAGGATTTAAAGGGCACGTCTTGTGTAGCATTTGTCCCTTTGAAAATGATGCTCCTTTCCCTAGTTCTGAGTAATTGAAGAGGAGAGAAAGGTTTTTTTCTCCTTCCTTGTGTTGCACTGAATTCTCTGCATCTCCTGTTCCCACACATGCTCCAGCCAAACCTGTGCAGAGGGAAGTTGCATGGTGCAGCCGGCTATTTCAAATGGCTGTTTTTGTGCTTTGTCCAAGTGGAGAAAAAAAAAAAAAAAAAAAAAAGTAGTCGGCTAGCCTGTATGGGAGGGGATCTGGGATGGGATTTCTCCGGTGCTAGGGAAACCTGAGCTGACTAGGTGGAAGACACTGGCTCCCAGGATTGTTTGTGCTTTATTCTTTCTCTCTAGAGCACACGATCTATAGTCACATGCTTCTGGGGCATGCAAAAGAATATCTTCTCTAGTGCCGATCTATGAGTGTGTGTATGACCATTAGAGGGTTAATGTATTTGGAGATATGTCCACTCGGCTCAGAGTCCATGATTGGAGAACACCCCACAGCTTGGATTATGAAAGGTGGAGACAGCACCGCCTTTCTTTGAGAATATATGGTGGCCATAAAGTAGTTATTTAGAAGCCTGCACTCTGTAGCCTGGAATCAAACCCACACATTGATTAAGTCATGTTTTCCTAGCAGAATGAACATATATAGTGAGAAGACAAAAAAGAAAACCATTAGGTTAGGATGATGCTATGAGGGAGAAAAAGTAATTCAGAATTTGGAAATATCAGGCTGTTGGCACAATGCTGGACCATCACTGCTTGCTCCTTGGTTCACAATACAATGGAGACAGTTGCAGAAACCTCTCTTTACCCTGGCAGGTGAGTGAGTCCACATCTTATATTGTGTGGATAAGCCTGTTTTCTTTCTGTGTCAACAGATACAATTGTGACATGTTTCCTAAGAATATAGCCATTGCATAACAATGATTATAGCTTATAGGTATGTTTTTGTTGTTTATTTCTCAAGGAATTTCTAGAGGATCCTCCATAATTTCCTAGGATAGTAAAGACCTCTACCTCAGTAGGACTTTTTTCTTTATCTTTTTATTTTTGAGGCAGCGTTTCATGTATCCAGGCTAGCCTCAAACACTCCAACCTTGAACCTCTGATCCACCTCTTCACCTCTCAGATGTTGGAGTTCCAGGCTTGTGCTTCGAAATCGGATGTATGCTGGAGATTGAACCCAGGGCTTCCTGTATGCTAGGCAATCATTCTTCCAATGGTCTACACGCCCAGCTGTAACCTACCACATTTAAAACATTGTATAGAAAGTGTCCATTACATGGGAGAGAAACTATCTCTCCAAGCCACTTTTAAGAGTTTGTTTTGGTTATACCCTTTTAAGTGAATTTCAAGAAAACTCTTCATACGTAGGGGAAAAAAAATGGATGTTGTGAGTTAAAGTAGAGATTGAGATTGGGGAAATCCCTTGTTCTTTACTACAGAACCTCTTTACCGCATCATTTTACAGCCATTTACATTTGGTTCTTATATCAGTCATATTAAGCAGACAATGCTTAAATCTCTAGTCCCTCTTCATGAGTGAATAAATAGCTTGTCCAGGCTTGGTGGATTGTTCTCTGTCTGACCAGGGATAACTCTTTCCTGGACCAGAATTAACCTTTCCTGGTCCCCTTTGCCACTTCAGGCTTTTCCCAGGCACTCCATCATCCTACAGAAAGTGTTCCCCCTTGTTTTTTAAGACAGCGGAGGCAAACGTACCAAATTAAAGAGATATTCCTTAGTCAAAATGGTATGCAAGCATCTCTCTTTGTTCCTCATACCACACTGGTGGTGCTGAGAGCCCTTTAGACAAGCTGGGACCCTCCATCTCTAAGGAAGGGCTCCCCTACAGCTAAGCCCAGACTCTTTAGGGCAAGCTCGCTCTGTTTTTAAATTCCCATTTCTCTGTCTTTGGCTATCTGTAGTACCTCATGCTTTTCAGCCAGCACTTGTGTGTTTGTCTCTATCACGTAGTGTTGTCATCCATGTGAATTCTGCTTGGCAAGGCTAGTCTGATTTCATTCTCCTTGGCAATGTTGAGAGTTCACTGGGATCGCAGTGACCATAGTGTGTGGTCAGTATGACAGTTTTGCTCACTTGTGCTGAGGCATGGGCTGCGGAAATCACCCAAAAGGTAGAAGCATCAAGATCTCTTCCTACTTTAGACCAAAAAGTGGAGAACAGCCAAGACATTGAGATAGAAAGCAATCTTCTATTACTTAAGTTATAGCAAGAAAGCCTCACTGACTCTTCTTCAGCAATGACATAACCATCAGTTTATTCACATTGTGTGAAATCACAAAACTGCACACAGTACCAAGGAGAGTGAGTCTAGATACAGTTAGTGACCGCTACAGCTAGCTGAGCTGGTGCCGCATGCACTTGTGTTCTGCTGGAATGAATCCTTTCTTGTGGTCTTTCCCAAGCTTCTTTGGCTCTTGTGATAGATGTAACCCACAGGACTCCATAGATTTGCACCAGGCAATCTGAGTTCTTTCTCAGCTTTCTCAGAATGTGCTCTTTGTTAATACCTAAAGAGGCAAACACCCTTTAGAAATTTATCCAAGGTGTTTCTGCAGTGGTAGTTAGCATGGGCAATGTTTTAGAGAGCTTTATGTGACATTTTTGATTGATGAATGGATTGTTTAGAAGAACTGATTTGTCTGCTCGGGGTTGAGAGTGAGCAGAGGTGCCTCCTGAATCCTTTAAGAATTTCTGTCACCTACCCACCCCTACCTACCTACCTACCTACCTACCTACCTACCTACCTACCTACCTACCTACTCCGGCCTTTTCACTAACAGTTGCCAGGTTGGCAGTCCCATCCTAAAGTGAGAATAGAAAGAGCACCCTCTGGGTGGCTTCTATCATTTTCTCCTGCTTAAAATTAAGGAATGGATCAGCGAGTAATCGCCAAATGATCTTAACCTCAGAACACAGGCAATTCAGAGAGAGAGAGCCTCTCATCCCAGAGCACAGGCCGCTCTCATCCTAAGGCAGGCTTATTGTTCCACTCTCTCCATTTGAGGGAAGGGAGAATGGGTGGTTTTCCTCTGTCAAAGTGAGAGTGGGGTCTGCTCTTCCAAATTTGTGGTCCGTGTTCAAAGTCATCAACCTGCATGTGCTCGGGTGTTTTATCAGTCCTATTTTTCACCTTTGCCCTTGTAAACTTTCTGGTGATTAAAAAGTAGCAGCAAGTGGTTACCAAAGAACAGAACAGGTTTCTGAGTTTTTCTGAAATTTTAATCTCCATCCTCTCTGCTTGCTTGTAAGCACCAATACCCATGTTTCAAAGCAAAATAATTTAAAGGCCAAGAAGGGAACAGATGTTAGTCTCATATTCCTAAATATTTGTCTAGATAAATTTTTCTTTTTTTAACCTTTTTTATTAGATATTTTCTTTATTTACATGTTATACTATATCTCCTTTCCCAGTTTCCCCTCTGAAAAAAAGAAAATATAAAAATAAAACAAAAACAAAAACAAACCCCTGTTCCCTTCCCCTCCCCCTGCTCGCCACCCCACCCTCTCCTGCTTACTGGCCCTGGCATTCTCCTACACTGGGGCATAGAACCTTCACAGGGCCAAGGGCCTCTCCTCCCACTGATGACCGACTTGGCCACCCTCTACTATACATATGCTTCTGGAGCCATTAGTCCCACTATGTGTACTCTTTGGTAGGTGGTTTAGTCCCTGGGAGCTCTGAGAGTACTAGTTAGTTCATATTGTTGTTCGTCCTAAGGGGCTGGAAACCTTTCAGTTCCTTGGGTCCTTTCTCTAACTCCTTCATTGGGAACCCTGTACTCAGCCCAATGGATGGCTGTGAGCCTCTACTTCTGTATTACTTGGGTACTGTCAAAGCCTCTCAGGAGACAGCTATATCAGGTTCCTGTTAGCCAGCACTTGCTGGCATCCACAATAGTGTCTGGATTGGATGATTGAATATGAGAAGGATTCCCAGGTAGAGCACTCTCTGGATTGTCCTTCCTTCAGTCTCTGTTTCATAGTTAGCCTCTGTAACTCCTTCCGTGGGTATTTTGTTCCCCCTTTTAAGAAGGAACGAAGTATCCACATTTTGGTCTTTCTTCTTCTTGAGTTTCTTATGGTTTGTTGATTGTACTTTTGTATTCCGATCTTTGGGCTAATATCCACTTATCAGTGAGTGCATACCATGTGTGTTCTTTTGTGATTGGGTTACCTCACTTAGGAAGGTATTCTCCAGATCCATCCATTTCCCTAAGAATGTCATAAATTCATTGTTTTTAATAGCTGAGTAGTACTCCATTGTGCAGATGTATCACATTTTCTGTATCCATTCCTCTGTTGAGGGACATCTGGGTTGTTTCCAGTTTCTGGCTATTATAAATAAGGCTGCTATGAACATGGTGGAACATGTGTCCTTATTACATGTTGGAGCATCTTCTGGGTATATACCCAGGAGTGTTATAGCTGGGTCCTCTGGTAGTACTATGTCCAATTTCTGGAAGAACCGCCAAACTGATTTCCAGAGTGGTTGTACCAGCTTGCAATCCCACCAGCAATGAAGTAGTGTTCCTTTCTCTACAACTTCTCCAGCATCTGCTGTCACCTGAGTTTTTTATCCTAGCCATTCTGACTAGTGTGAGGTGGAATTTCAGGGTTGTTTTGATTTGCATTTCCCTCATGACTAAGGATGTTGAACATTTCTTTAGGTGCTTCTGAGCCATTCGGTATTCCTCGGTTGAGAATTCTTTGTTTAGCTATGTACCCCATATTTAATAGGGTTATTTGGTTCTCTGAAGTCTAACTTCTTGAGTTCTTTGTATATATTGTATATTAGCCCTCTATCAGATAAAGGATTGGTAAAGATCTTTTCCCAATTGGTTGGTTGCTGTTTTGTCCTATTAACAATGTCTTTTGCCTTACAGAAGCTTTGCAATTTTATGAGGTCCCATTTGTCAATTCTTGACCTTAGAGCATAAGCTATTGGTGTTCTGTTCAGGAAATCTTCCCCTGTGCCTATGTGCTCGAGGCTCTTCCCCATTTTTTTTCTATTAGTTTCAGTGTATCTGGTTTTATGTGGAGGTCCTTGGTCCACTTGGACTTGATCTTTGTACAAGGAGATAGGAATGGATCAATTTGCATTCTTCTACATGCTAACTGCCAGTTGAGCCAGCACCATTTGTTGAAAATGCTGTCTTTTTTTCCACTGGAAGGTTTTAGCTCCTTTGTCAAAGATCAAGTGACCATAGGTGTGTGGGTTCATTTCTAGGTCTTCAATTCTGTTCCATTGATCTACCTGCCTGTCACTGTACCAATACCATGCAGCTTTTATCACAATTGCTCTGTAGTACAGCTTAAGGTCTGGGATGGTGATTCCACCAGAGGTTCCTTTATTGTTGAGAATAGTTTTGGCTATCCTGTGTTTTTTGTTATTCCAGATGAATTTTCAAATTGCTCTTTCTAAGTCTATGAAGAATTGAGTTGGAATTTTGATGGGGATTACACTGAATCTGTAGATTTTAGCTAAATAATTTATGAGCTGTAAATAAAGATCCACTCACTGTGTTTATGCCTATCCATGTCACTGTGGGAAGGGAAATAAAACCTCAGAAGACAGAGCTGAACAAAAGGACTTAAATTCAGGTGTTCCACTCACTACTTTGTTCCATGTTCTGGGCAGTATTGTAGATAAAACATGAAATCAAAACAAACAGCAAAGATATATTCTGAAACTCACCCAATGTTCAAGTGGCAGACATAAGTTCCACAAGTGGATCACTGTAGGCAGGACCTGGACATTACTCAGTATTGTTTTAGCAATATTGGAGACTTTTCTATCTTTCTAAGACTTAAAAAAAAACATCAAACTTTATAATCTTTCAAATGTACTCCCCGTCCTTGGCTGACTATGAAATCTTTCCATTAATTGGGTAGCACCTCCCATCTACAGCTGAGAAATGGTGAATCAGAGAGAGAAGTCAGTCACAAAGCTAAGGAATGGTAAATTGTAAATGTAAAAGGATTTACATTTACCTCCCAGTTTCGACCCAGGAACTTTTCTACAAAGCACATAAGGAAAGAGTACCTATTGACTTAGCATTTGTTTGAGAGATTTCCCCAATCTGGTATCCCTCCTGTGCTTCCTACTTCCTGCTATCAGAATCCTTCAAGGAGAGACCAAAAGTCCCCATGCATCCTTCCTTCTCTCCCATGCTAGCTCCATCCTGAAACTCCATTGCTCTGTGCTGATATAGTCTCTTGGCTGAAACCTCCGGCTTTGTGAGTCTACGTGCCTAGAGGAGAATAAAGCAGTGAGCATTGCTTGGCAGGATGGTTCAGGTGTGTCCCAGTAATTCTCAGGTAATGACCCGATACTTTACAATGCAGGTTGGTGTTCACAATTCATCTTCAGGTCAAAGCTTCGGAGCAGATCTTGTAATTCCCATTTTACACTTAAAGTGATTAAAACACCTTAAAAGTTAGACTTTGTCCCAAACCTTACTATAGTGGCATCACCAGAGTTCAACCCTACACTTCCACACCTGTGCTTTCTCTGGGTTACTACATCTGCATTTCCAACTAAGAATCCTAAAGGATGAGAAACTAATCTCAAAGTTAGTGCTTTTGTTTCACTTTGTAAGTGCCCCCCCCATACAAGTTCTTCCTCTCTATGTTTCCCGAAGAAGACCTGAGCACTCTGCCAAGGAGACAGCAGACACTGAACAAATATTTGTTCAAAGGGCTCAAGTACTGTGCCTTCTAGAATTTCTACAAGCCATCAAAGACTATTAATAAGGGAGAGGAAATGAACCAGAAGAATCAAGATCATCTGAAGGGGAGTGTACCATGTATGTTGTGGTAATGGGACTCCTGATGGGTGCTGTAGAGCTGAAGGAACAGAGAGAGGCTACCATGCTGAAATTCTCCCTGTATAGGGACCCCCAGCCTGTGCCTGCCATGGATGGCTCACAATCAGGTTATGTCTTATGGTCTCTGATCTTTCCCCCTTTTCCACTGGTCTGGAACTCTTTCAGGCCAAGTTCAGTGTAAAAATGACTTGATGCCTCTTTCCTGACATTTTATCTAAAACAAGACTGCCGACAGAAGCTTGTCTTTGTGTGAGATTTTAAGAAGCCTGAATTTGTAAGAGAAAGTTACTATTTGAATTTTTGCACCCTGATAGGCAGGCCAAATCAATAAAAATAATTCACATTTCAAAAGCAAAATCCTCATAAAACAACAGAACTTAATAATGAGAACATTAGCTTGGAGCTTGTAGGCTCAGAGTCAGAGGGAAGGCAGATTTTATGGTTATTTATCTCTCTGAGTTGAACTATACCCCCATGTTAATTTCTTTTTAAAGATTTTGAAATTTTAAACTAGTATAGAATTATATGCTCTGTTTCTTCTAGACTTTACCTTAGAATCTACTCACCTATGCATTTAGATAAGACAAAATTTCTGGTCTAAAACTTTCTTAAAAGGGAAATATTACCAAGGCTCTGAATTACATCATTGGTATAAAAGGTGGCTCCATTTTCCTGCTTGCCTGGGGATGCCAGCTAAAGGAAGCATGGCCGCTATAACTTCTGGTTTCCTAGATCTCAACCTTGTGGATATGTATGTACGTCAGAGCCCACTTCAGCTACTGACAATGGAAACTGAGCTAAAGTATTGGAATTTTTTTAAACTTTCAGTTTCACTGGACAGAAAATAGCAACCAAACATACCTACTTCAATGGTTTTGTTTTGTTTTATTTTTGAGAATTAAATAAGAAGATGCATACATATATATGTACCTCACTTATTGTATAGCCCAATAAAAGTCAGTAATGAGAACATACATGGGAATAAATTAATGAGTTATAAAGCCCTCATGGCAAAAGATGATCTGCATTACAACCTAATGATGGCCACTAATTGGAACCTGAAATATAAATTAGCTAACACATTTTCCAAAGTTCTTACTAAACATATTTGTTCCCCCTCCCAAGCCAGAGTTTGATGTTTAGTACTCCAAGAAAACTGTGATGGCTGCCCATGCTGGATTTTCTACCATGCTAATTTCAAGGGTTCTATTTTACAGTCTTCTCCCTGTGCATGCTCATATTTAGAAAATTTGTCATGATTTCTGCATCAGTCATAAGCATCATCATAAGTAGAGCACATTCTAACAATTCAATGAGCTCCATTTAGTCAAGAGATTAAATAGAGTTCACAAATTCATGGGCTGTTGTCTTCACTTTAATGAATCGGTGATTCGCAGTTACTGATCAACCTACTAATGCCACTGTTCATAAATGGGAATGGGCCAACCCCTGCTGGTGTAATGATCAGCTGGGGGAGGAGTGAGTTGAGGGGGAGGAGTGGGTTGGTCGAACAGCTGATGGTTCTCCTCATTTCTGGAGGGGGACCCTTGAGATGACTTTGTATAGGTAGGTAGGCAAGGCTAGGCAACTGTGACACCTCCCCAGGGTCCCTTTGGTGCCAGGGATTTAAGAACCTCAGCTGTCAAAGAACAATAAATTTTCCTTCAAAATATAAAACATAAATCAGTGTTTCCCAAACACTGAAAGGCAAGAAGAAACTAAATCCCCACAATAATGAAAAGTATCCTGTTAATTAAATCAGCAAGGTAGAGAGCTTCCCTCCCAGCACACGGCCCAGCCGAACACTAGAATACCTTGGAGACCAGAGCTGAAATTCAAGCTTTTTCTAGTTTTCCAGCCAGCATCCTGAGGGAACATTTAGAAGAAAGGGGAAGGGGGAGAATCTGAACAGAACAAGTAAATACAACTTTTTTTTTAAGAGTTGTACTTGGACAATGTTTATCTAGAAAGGGAAGTTGCAAAACAAATTATAAAGGAGGCTCAGTTTGTTTGTGCCAACCTCTTATCAGATCTGCACCTGTCTTGAGTAAGCGGAAAGACACAGATTCCAGTGCCTGGTACTTAAGGAAAAGGCAAGCCAGGGCTGTCCTTGCTTCCTCTGAGCATTTGTGAGCCTTACTGCATGCTACTTGCGTGGTCTGCACTCCGTGCTGTTTAGTTTTATGTGTCTCTTGAACTCCCTGGTTTAAACAGTTTCTAACAGTGATTCGTTACAGCACACATCTTTCTGTTTGTTCTGCAAAGCCACTAACATAGATTTGTGGGTTGCTTTAATGTTTGGTTAATTGGCGGGTCTACTACGAGAGAGTACATTGCCAGTTGTTAAGGAAAGCTTGGGAAACAAGGGTTGTGTGTTGTTTGCTTGTTTGCTTGTTTGTTTGTTCTTATGAATCTATCACATTTGTTAGTTCAGAACCATAGGCCTCTTATGCAAGCCTCTGACAGCAAGAGCCCTCACACTGGGTTTCCCTCCTTTTTGTTTTGCTCTGTTTTTGTTTTTTTGAGACAAGATCTTAGTCTGGAGTTCTGGTTGGCTTGGAATTAACAAATAGCCCTTGCTGTCCTGAAATTTGATGTGAAGCTAAAGCTTCAGACCTTGAATCTCATATCCTCCTGCCTCTGCCTCCCAAAGACTGGGATTACAAGCGTAAACCACCAGACCCAGCTTGGGTTTTGCCCTTTAAATTCCTCAAAACGAAGAATCTGTAATCTACCATTAAACTGGATTCCACTGCCTTTGAAGCATAGCAGCATCTGTTCCCAGCATCCGAGACCTCTCTTCTGAATCTTCCCAATGTTTGAAAGGTACCCAACTCTTCGCCTAGACCCAACTTAACTCCTCTTTAGACAGCGTGTTATAAATGCTTCAGGGTGCGCTTGTCCATCCAGATGTCCATCTGTCTCTGATAGGCTTTGTTTCGAATCCTCTTGACAGCAGGGGTGAGATGGCAGTGGGGTGGAAGGTCTGTCCGCTGCATCCCCTTGCCATCCATCACCTGTCACCCAGTTCATATCTATACATTAACACAGAAAGGTCATTCTCTGTATTGAAGGTCAAAATGTCAGAAGCTCTATGGACAGACTTTGGGAGGTAGGGATAAGGTCTGAACCTGTTCCTCTCACATTCTAGGCAAAGCCCCCTCTGCCACGGAGCTACAACCCCAGTCCACTTTTGTTGTTGTTGTTGTTGTTGCTACTTTTGTCTGTTTGTTCGTTTGTTTGTTTTGAGACAAGGTCTCATGTAATCCAGGCTGACCTCAAACTTCTTATATAGCTACTGACATCTAATTCCTAATTTCTTTACTTCTGCCTCCCAAAGGCTAGGATTACAAGAACACAGCACTGTACTCAGCACCATCCTTGTTTTTATTCTTTCTTTAGAGACAAAGTCTCACTAATTTCCCCAGGTTAGCCTTGAACTTTTGATCGTTCTCTCTCAGCCTTCTGGGTAAGTGGAATTACAGACCTATGCCACTAAGCTCCACTAGCTTTCTAATTGATAACATGATTGAATCCATAACTTCAAGACTGCCAGTCTTCAGATACTGCCAGTCACTCTGGCAGAAAGAAAAGTATTACTAAACACAGTGTGTCTCAACCCTAACATTCTGTAGCTGGGGCAAGTTTGCTATGGGAGTTAAGTGGCCATACTGATATCCTGGAAAAGCATGAGAAGATGTCGGCGCCAATCTCTGTCTTAACTGTTGTCTTCTGTTGATGCCACTGCATTGTGGCTCTTTGTGGTTTCCCTTCTTCTCTCTGACATGGTATCTCAGTGCTTGGTAGGGGATGACATGGATCTTCTTAAGATTTTTAGTTACCCTGAATTTTTCAAAACAGGAAAGATTTAAAGTCACACAGTCTACGTGCGAAATAAGTCTGTGTGTGTGTGTGTGTGTGTGTGTGTTTGTGTGTGTACATTCAATGTATGTGTGCAAGGATATCACAAGAGACAAGTTAGCAAGGGCTTTAAATTACGCCTCTCTAACCTTTCAGGGATGCTACTTCTATTAAGGAAGTCATTATTTAACAGTATCTTGAAGGGCTATGGAGATGACTCAGTGGGTAGGAACACTGCTGTGGGAGCAGAAGATTGCGTTTAAATACTTAGCATAGATGTTAAAAACTTGGTGTGGCTGTTTGTACATATAGCCCCAGTGTTGGAGAGTGGAGTCAGGCTCTTGGGCTTGCCTTGCCAAAATGATGAGCGTCTGTGAGAGTGGGAGTCTGTCTTAAACGATGGGGTGCAGAGCAATGGAGGAAGGCCTATCATCCTTCTATGTCCTCTACATGCCTACACATAAGCACACACACACACACACACACACACACACACACACACATACACACACACACAGAAGTGCACACACACATAGACACACACATATACAAACACACACACCATTATCCTGAAATGACTAGTAGATAACACAATATCTGTATTCCCTGACATCGCTATCGATACCTTCCTTTACAAATACATCTGTGGCTGACAGCTGATAGGGCGACTGCTTCAGAAGACAGTATTAACTGTTTCCTAAAACCTGAAACAACTTAACAGAAAACATTAAACTCCCTGCTGACTTCATGCAGGTGCAAAATTGCATCTGATCAGGTTTGCTCTTAGTGTTTAAAAATCTCTGCTCCTCCTAGCCAAGCTTGATGTCTTATGTGCCTCTAGCCCTTGGCTGTGTAAGGTGGAGGTAGGAGGCTCATTGGCTGCTAAACTGGCTGAAAAGCCCAAGCTCAAAGTGCAGGAAGAGACCCTGCCTCAAAAGAGCAAGGGAAAGTGTGACAGCGGAAGAAAGGCACCCAACACCCCACTGTGGCCTCCAGGAGTTCACAAGCACAGGTGCACATACCTGCACAAGTGCACATAACTGCACAGCCACAGGCACACAGACCACATGCCCTTACACAAAAGTAAAATAAGTGTAAAAATAAGAACAAGTTAATTATTAAATGAAATACAAGCTTCTTAATCATGTGTTTGGATTAACTTGTGAAGTCACCCGGCTGCCAAAGATTGAACGTCTGCTCCGAATTGTTTACTGAGCACTACTGGAAACACAGTCAGCAGAACTTCCCGACCACAGTAAATAGTTCATTCTAGAGTCTAAAACTAGAAGTCAGAATAACATTATAGGGCTGAGGACAGGGTGCAGTAGGGAAAGATTTTGCCATGAAAACACGAGGATCCGAGTTCATATCACAACACCAAGGGAAAAAACAAAAATAGGGTTTGCCTGGAACCCCGGTACTGGGAAACAAGAGACAGGAGGATGCCTGGGGCTCACTGGCCAATGAGGCCCTAGCTAAATGGGTGAGCTCCTGGTTCAGTGACAGAATCTGACTCAGAGCAGGGGAGATGAGACAGCAGCAGAGAATGGGACCTTGCCTTGCAGACCTGACGTCCTGAGTTTGGTCCCCAAATCCAAACCACTTCCAAAAGTTTTGTTCTGACCTCCACAAGCATACAAGGTGTCCATGTAACTGCGCTTGTGCGCGCACACACATATCATCATCATCATCATTATAGTCATCATCATCGCAAAAGAAATTAAAAGAAAAAGTAGATAAGAACTTGTCCCAAAAAATAAGGTAGTGAAGTAATAGAGGAGAATACTGGACATTGACCTCTGACCTCCACAAATAGGCACACACAGACAAGAAAAGAAAAGAAAAGAAAAAAAAAGAAAAGAAAAGAAAAGAAAAACATAACAATTTAGCATTAAATATTCCCCTAGTGTTATTTTGCCTCTTTATAAGAGGGCTGGGAATGAGACTGGCTTTCTCGTGTCCATAGGTTTTGTAGTGGGAGGCCAAAGGTCCAGTGTGGACAGTGGACACAACCAACATGAAAAAAGCCCCTACCCCTCTGCCACCTGCGCAGAGACTGTAACAGCGTACCACTTTTTGTCCACCATGATGTCATTTTGACAATTGTAGTGTGTTCTCTTTCACTCTGGGATGGGGAGGAGGACAGACTCTTCTGATAAGGAATTCTTACAGACATACTTAGGAAGGGGAAGAATAAAGACTGCATTCCTCCATATGCTTCTATATGACAGATTAAGAGCCACGCAGGTATGCAATGCTGTTTAAACCCCTCGCCAAGGTGGCAGTCTCCAAATGCTTTGATGTCTTCTGCTTGCCGGACCCCTGAGACTTTCCTGGGATCCAAATCCAGTTGACTTTCTGTGGCTTGTCTGTCCTTTTCTGGTGTTCAAAAAGGGAATGAAAAAGGTCCCTGCTCCTTCTTGTCCCTGTCCTTTATTGTACGCTTTGCTTTGTTTGTTTGATTTTAAAACTGCCATTATGTGAAAGTGTAGCAAGTATAAATAATTGAGAAGAGAACTCTGTGGGGAAACCACTCTCGCTGCCTTTGTGCAGAGGCAGCTCATTACGGCGCTGAGCTGCAGCATTCCATAAGAGCGATTATGCAGCATCAGTATGTCATGGATATTAACCAAGGGGAGTAGATAAGACACGGCAAAATCATCTTGTAACTTATTTAATTAAATTTATTTGATTCCTTCCAATAGGTCCTCTTGTGTACAGTTTTTCCGACCACTCTATAGTTGCTGTGGTCTTTGCAGAACTGTTACGTGACATTTGGGTTTTTTTGGCATTCCTCCTCGATTTTGTATAGACCTAAAATGTATTTATATTGGAGTTTAATTTCCACCCAAGGAGAGGTTACCCATGAAAATGGAACCATAATTTGGTCATGAGGTTTTTATCCCTCCTAGGGCTTATATAGCCAGTTAATATATGTTAATACAGCAAACTGAATAAAAGGTTAAATAAGTGGGTCAGGCTTGGAGCCTCTTAGAATGCTTACTTCTGCTTAAACGGAAGGAAAAGCTCGTAATGGCGCTTGCCTGACTTTCACCCCCATCATTTTAAGAATTGCTTTGCCAATCCTTCACGGCAAATAGTAATTTTAAGTAGGACCAAAACAGAGCCCGGCGTGTTTGCACTCTACAGTAATGATAGAGTAGCCATGCTCCCTGGAGTCAATAAGCCCAACAACTGACTCCCTTTGCCTCCTGTGAGTGAATCACTGCTCTTAGCCTGAATGACAGGATTGCCTATGGAACCAGAGCCCATCACCACATTGACCTCATCTTGGGATGTCGGGGTTCAGAGGGCAGGCAGCTGGTGTTTAACACAATTATCAGGAAAAGATGATTTTGTGTGTGAAGAGTCTGTAAACAAGGAAGTGGAATTGATTGGAGGGTAGTGGGAGCCAAGGAACCTTTGGTGTACATTGAAATACATTATCCAAAGCAACCCATCCTCATTCCCCATTTCTCTCACTGTCTCCTTCCCTGAATCATCCCTCCAAATGCTCCCTGCCCTCTCCTACCTGTCACACGAGTGAATGTCCCAACACAGTATATGGTAGAGGCTGCTGGCTACAGCCCAGTCACAAGTCTGATTAATATTAATATTCCCCCTGCAACACTATATATATTATTGTTTTTTAAATATTTTAATTTTTATAGTTAATTCTTTTGCATGAGGAAGTGTGAATATGTGAAGTTGAGAAAACGTGTGAGAATTATTGCTCTCCTTTTACCATGTGGCTTCTGAGGATAGATCTTGCATTATCAGGCTTGGTAGCAAGCCTTAGGCTTACCCGCTGAGCCATCTTAACAGCCCTATAATGTGTGTCTTATACTTAAGGCTGCGGGGTTTAACTTTGTTTGTTTGTTTGTTTGTCTCTCATTGTTATCTTGAGATAAAAATTTAGTCATAGCAATTGATAATAAATTTTTAAGTGAGTGAGAAATGGAAACACAGAGAAAATACCTTAAACTATACTCATCCCCTCACTTTTAAGTTACTTTGGAAGTTCTAAAGCCCCTGTTCAGCCAGGGCATTTGCGATGTCTCCTGGGGAGCCATGGTTTACAGTCCCACTGGGAGGTGCACTCCAGTAAGAGACAGCTATGTGATGAGCACAAGGCCAGCCAGTGGCCTGTGCATCTGACTCCAACTTGGGGAAGATGCAAATCCCACTTTCTCATGGATAGATGGCTTTAAATTGTAGTTTCCATGAGAAATTAGAATGCTGTGGTTTAACTCAAAGCTGGGAGCCCCAGCACCCCTGAAAACCCCAGGAGCTTGTCAAGAATTGATTTGTAGTCCTTGCAGAGGGTGTTTATCAGTCTTCAACGCGTCATGATGTAACTCACAGCAGAAATGAGAAAAACCTTACATTTTGTTACCTTAGTGGCCATAATCCCATAGTACTTGATCTGGGATTCTTATTTTTGAGAGACTAACTAACTAACTAGTGTTCATTCTAGTAGATCTGGGAGAAAATCCTTAAAAGGGTTTAATTCATATAAAAGATCTCCTTTCTTTTCTCCATCCCAAGCCTTCCATCTTCCATTCATGTTTTCTATCACCCTCAGCACAGACACTCACAACACCTTCTTACCAGAGTGGGTATCCACCACAGTGGTGACATTTCGTTCCAGTTCTGTCCCATGCTACATGCACACACACACACACACACACACACACACACACACACACACACACAC